>RJWJ010010830.1:0-45929 GCA_004363605.1 Indri indri | reverse complement strand
AAACATTATCTGAATATGCATATGTGCATAAGAAGCAATAGCTTTCACTGGGTCTCCGCAAGAGTTTTGTAACCTATATCTTTTAAAAGGGCCTTTAGAAAGCATTAATACCATTCATATTTCCTTTTGACTTGGATTGCCAGTTATATCACCAAAAAAATGTACCTTTGAATTTGCTCTCCATTTTGGTATTCCTGGGCTTCTACTGATTCCCTTATGTTTCATTTCTACCTATACAAATTCAACATGATCCTCAGAGTCCAATTTATGTATGATCTCAACCATTCAAAGAATCTGTGATGCTCCTAAGAAGACTTTAAACTTCTTTGCTACCATAGGCTAATTTCTCAACTATGGCACTTATCAACACTTTGCTTTGTCTTACTCTTTTATGCACTTCTCATCTTCCTTGCTATAGTGAATGCTCTATGAAGCCTTATTTATTTCATATTTTCAAAAATACTTAATCCAGAGCCTTGCACAGAATAACTCACTCTTATCGATTCAAATCAAATCGAATTCCCAGTTTATTTCAAACCAGCTACTACCCATGCATTCCATGACGAAGTAATGGGAGAAAAAGAAGTAAGGACTATCTAATCCAAACAAATTTTGTTTACTAAGCTTTTTCAGTTTGTTTTTTCTTTCTGCTCCTTTTTTTCTTTGGGCAATGGTATTGGACAGTAGGCTTTGTTGAATTCTATTACTTTTTCCTGTCTTCTTGTACCTGTATGGAACAACACAATAACTTATTTCATGGAATTTTAATGGCAACCTTGTTTTTCATTCCTTGAATTCAAAATGTAACTACAGGATTCAACATGCCATAGTTTGGTTTTGTTGATTTTGTTTCAGAATTTCAGCAGATATGAAAATGCAATAATAATAATAATAATAATGATGATGATGATAAAGGCTCTTGCCCATGTGTGACTTGTCTGTCACTTTCATGGCCACGAAGCTCACACAAAAACTCTTTTTTTCCAGCTATGTATTTTTAAATGTGTTAACTCTATACCTCCGGGCTTTTTCTCCTCTCCAAATCTGAAGGCTATTCTGCAAAAGCTATAGACTCCTAACTTAGTAATTGTCCTCTGACTCCCACAATGCCAGTCTCCTGGAAATACCCCTCTCTCGAGTCATCAAGGAAGGACTTCCTCCACCTCATACACTCTTCCGCTTCTTATCTCCTATCAGATTGCTCAAAGTCATATTCTACACCATCCTTTTCATTGTAGCCCTTGTATCTCATCAGGGAAATGGCTTCAAACATTTCACAGGATGATACCTGAACTTCTTTGGCCGAGCTAATACTTTCCTCTCCCTTGAAATTGTTGGTTGCCTTACAGGTCACTTGAATCTAGAACCCTAATTCTCTGTGTCTCAGGAACATTTGCATTAGGAGTTAGTCTTGGTATAACCTGAGATTGCACTGACACTTCTGCATCACTAATCTTTCATTTCTGGCAACTCCTTTCTTCTTTGAGGTTTACCTCACTTGATTATATTATAAATTATCACAGCATTGTCTCTATTCTTTGTTTCTATCCACAAATGTTCCAGTCATCCCTCCTCATTCATGAAATTTTGGTACACTGAACCTTTGATTCTTTTCTAACAAAACTCTTTCCATTACCATATGTGTTTTTATGTCTGTTGGAGCTCCTCCAAACAATACGCTGAAAGTTCCTTGACTTTCATTAATCTCTAACTCCACTTTAATAAACCAGTTCCTTCTAATTCTAAGATGGTATGGTTTTTGATTCAGAACACCTACCACAAACTATAAATAAGATCTTGGCCACTTCCCTAAGTCGTCACGTTTATTAACAGGGATGTGCTCTGTTACTTGCTCTGTCCAACTTTGAGTATTTGTGAGAGGGTCAAAACACATAATATGGGTAAAAATGCCTTGGATACCATCAAATCTTTAGGAATATAAAGTAATATGACTCTGAAAAATACCCTTCAGTCCAGTATTCACCATTACAGAGGTATATGAAATGATTTTAGGTGTTCCATAGAGGAACTTCGATTATTATTTTAATAGTTATGAAATTTATTTGTTAAATTTACAAACTAGATATCTCTTTCATGTAAAAATTAGAGACATAATATGAAAATAATGGTGTCCCAGTACTGAAATGGCACTGCCTGAGAAGATTTGGCAAATTCAGAGAATTCTAGATATCAAAATTCTGAACAACAAATTCACTTTGACAACTCCTCTCTTACCCGAGAAAGAATACATAACCTTTCACACAAAAAATATAGCAATATCTCCAGAGCCATATCTAATTGTCACTTGACTAGTTATAAAATTCGACATGGTTAGAAGTGGAAAAACTCAGGCCTGGAGAGTAAAGGGTTTAAAAAAAAAATTATAGATATTCTTCATGTTTTCAAAAATATGATGGAAATACACTTATACTTTTATTCATTTATTTAACATAATATTTTCAGCATTCATGTGGGCTGGGTATGATCTAATTGCTAGAGATAAAATGATATGCATAACCATTCATAATCACAGCTCTCTTAAATCTTAGATTGTAATGGGAGAGAGAAAAGTAAAATAATCACAAAAACAAATGAAAAAAACCCACTATATTGATAAGAGTGACATAGGAGAACTTATAACAGGGCAATTCAACTTGATTAGGGAGATCAGAGAAGATTTCTCTGAAAAAGCACCAAATAAGATGTAAAGAATAATCATTGACCAGATATAAAGAGAAGGAAAAAGTAGCACCAGGTATAGGTAATGATAAATGCAAAGACCCTGTGACAAAGGATCATGAATAGTACATAACATTGAATTACATTTAGGGTCCTGCAAAAGAGAGACTGAAGGAAAGCATAATTAGGGAAGAATCTAGGGGGGTAACTAAGGTATGGATAATCATGCAAGATCTTGTAAAATCCCGCAATGAGGGATCTTGATTTAATCATCATCTTATATCATTTTTTTTATTTTAAAATTGTGTATTGTTATCATTGAGTATATGGGTGAATGTATGTGGGGGGGCAACTGATTTGGTTTTTCATTTGTTTTCCTCTACCACAATTTATATTCATGACATAAATTTTCTTTTTTGAAACTTATATGTGAAAATATTGAATCAGTTTAAAGAAAAAATAATTTGGTAGATAATGATATATGTGGTGCTGAGACCACAATATATGGCTAAAAACCATACAGATGTTGCAAGAATGACTAAAATTTGTGAAACACGAAGTTTTGAATGAAAAATTGAGGTTTTTCACAGATCGTTATTCAGTTTGGTATATTCATTGTAATCAATCGAATTTGTCGAAGGAAAATAAAAAACAATAATGGTAATGCTAATGCCATTTTAAAATATTTTGTGGTCATTTGCAAGTATAACTTCTATATTTTCGGGAACTGATGTTCGTCTTATAACGTATGAGATATAGTACCAGATACTGGTCCCTTTGTGCTCTTAGAGACACTTTGTGGCATAACATGGACATTCCTGTGGAAATATTTGAATTAGTCTAATCTGAGAGTCTAACTTATGGCAAACCTAAGGAACAAGTTTGACCAATAAGTATGCTACTTCTAGAAATAGAAAGTGTTCACTCTTTTTTAAGAGTCCAGAATTTATTCCAAACTCTTGTTTGGAATAAAATTTTTCAGGCTCATTAAAGATAATCCAAAGAAAAGAAAGAAAAATATTGTGAAGATTCTCTTCAAAATGTAACACCCTTCTCCATGCATTGTCAGACTTTTCTATATTGTACTCCTTAATAATTTATTTTAAAAAGCTGGGATTTAGATTATCCGTGCTAGTTTACCTGTGGTATCACTTATTGACTAGCAGCTGACTAAGTCACAGGAACTCTGCTGAATTCTACAAATTCATTACCTCACTTAATACAACAGAACTATGGTGTTGGGATTTTATTATCATCATTTTAAAGATGAAATCATTGATAATAAGTGAATATCAGTAATTTGGCCAAGGCTGCAAGACTAGAAAGTGCCAATGTCAGAATTGGGAATTAAATCCAGGAAAATCTAACTCCAGAATGTCTGTGCTATTAACCACTGTAAGAAGTCCCTTCTCTCTGTCTCTCTCTCTATCTCTCTCTCTCTCTTTCTCTCTCTCTCCCCCAACAAATATACATACATTTCCACAAACTCATATGCATGCATACATATATAAGCATGCATGAATACACTCATCTAAGCATTTCTAAAAATTTAAATATCTGGAAATAATAATAAACAATGACTTACAAACTCATGACGTTGGATGGGTAAATGAAAACATTAAAGAAGGAGCTTGATTGATAATTAATATGCTTCAGCTATCCTTCCTCATTTCACTCTCTTGTATTCCATTTAGTCTGGGATCTACTTTACACCTATTAATTACACAATATCAGACATTCGTATTTCTACCTGACCAAAACACAAACGTGGGCACCAGCAGCCTGGAAATTACTTGTCAGTGAATAAATCAATAAGAGATTATAAATTCTTAGTACTTTCAGGTTGTATGTCAGATTCAGGAAGGACAGATGCCAGAAAGCCACATTGCTTGGAACAATTTCTGAATTACTGGCACTTGATATTGCCATATTGATTTATTGATTAAAACAACAACAATAACCTACAGGCTTCAGTGACGAATGAAATAAGTGAGTGAGTTTTGGTGGTGTTAATTGTGCATGTAGATATTTTTAAAATATAAAATTATTACCATACACAATTATTTTTATAAAAATCATATTAGGGTGTTTCTCAGAAAAACCCTAAGGGTTCAAGTGATGCTTTTTCACTGAATTTTTTTTCACAAGGACTATTTAATCAAATGTAGCTACAATACTACTATAGCATCTTAAAAAATAATTTCTTAATACCATAAAAAAATCCTCAATTGTTTTATCTGTTGTTAAATGTTTACTATGCTTAACATATGAATGAAAAGAAGGGACGTATTTTATGACTAATTGAAATGTCTTTTAATGCAGAGTTTACAACATCTCTGGAATTTTTCTGGAATTTTTTGTTAAAGATCTAGGTTATTTTTTTCTGTAGAATTTTCTTTCCCACATTTTGGATTTTGCTGATTGCGTCCCAGCAGTGTTTTTAGCATTATTTTCATCCCTTGTATTCCCTGTAATTTATCCAGAGGGTCAATCAGATTCATTTTAGGTGTTTTGGGAAAGTCTACTTTTTCAAGTGGAGGGGTGTATTTCCATCAAGAGTCACATAATGCCTCTGGTTGCCTTTTTGTCATATTAACAGTCATTGATTATCATTGCCTAGATCCTTTATTTTATTATAGATTAGAAATGATGATATTCTGTTATCAATATTCTTTCACTTACATTGGATAAAATAGCTCTAAAAGGAGGAGTGTCCCCATATCAATTCTTTGGTTAACTGGGAGTAGAGTTTATTTAGAAAAGGCAGGAGATGATTCTTAATTTTTTCCCTGTATTTACAAGATATTTGGTTCCCTAGCTTCTTTAAAAGGTGATTTTGTGTATTTTTATCATTATGAATTTATGGATTTGAACATGTTTATCCATTTTAATACATTATAGTTATTATTCTTCATGATGCTCCAATGATTCCATCTTTGGCCCATGGGAGTTTATTCAACCTTGATCCTGAGTCCTTAAGGTATTATTCTTCTAGGCTTTGCTGACATTTTTGCTTCGTGTTATGACAAGATGATCCAGGCTCATCTTACACATTTCCTGTCTCAGACATTAAAGCAACTATTTATCCAAGGAGCTTTTCAGTGGAAAATGTTATTGAAAGACAATAATTAGGACACTAAAGAAACTCATTTCTATTGGGTCTGTCTTTATTTCCAGGTCTTTTCAGTGGCAAGAAATAGGAAATATAGGTATAAATCAATGTGTGTGTGCGTGTGCATGTGCACACATAGTTTTAAAAAATAAAATACTAATTTGTGTTTATTTGTTCCACTTTATTTTAATGTTTTTGGATATCTTTAAAATTTATTTTTGTTTCATAATTATATAGCATATTTACATGATTCCAAGTTTAATCTGTTCATAGCATACATGCAATGAAATTCAATTTATGTCCTTCCCACCTTCACCCTTTTCTCTCCTTTCTCTATTGATAAACTTTTTAAAATTTCATGGATTACACTTCTGATATTTCTTAATATAAACAGGAATACCCACACAATTCTTATAGCCAAGCTTTCTTAGGTAACCTCCAACATATTCTATATAATTTTCCTCATGTCTTGACAGTCACTCCATAAAATGGCTACTCATTCCAGCTACATAATCCTATACAAGATGGATTTGTTCACATAGTTTACACAACAGTCTGCTGTTGATAAATATTTGAGTTGTTTCCATTTTAAATTTATTTTTTGTGATTACAAAATATTACTGCAGTAAATAGCTCAGTCCAAATCATTTATTTTGCATTATTGCTATTTAATGACTTGACTTTTATAAGAATCATTTTAAGGCACATAGTCATTTCATTTAACAAAGAAAGACTATTGGTCAGAAAATGAAGCATTAAAAATAATTTTAATTGATTGGCCAATTGATTCATCGAAGTAGCCATATAATTATAATGCACAATGGTGAAAAAATTAGGAGAGGAAGAGTAACATCTCTTCACATTCAGTTTGTCTGAAGGTCAAATCTCAAATCAGTAACAGAGTCTATGATAAGTCACAGCACCCTCAGCTCTGTCCCTCGGAAATCTCCCCTAACCAGACTCTGATCTCCAATTCTCTGATATCATGCCTCTGCTTTCATTGTGCTCATCTATATATTTTTTTTAACATTTCCCCATGCCCTTTTCTCTCAATTGTCATCCATAATATACCATTTGAGAGGAAAATTAATGTTTAATAATTTCAGTACTTGAGCTATAGAGTGAGGTATCAATTTCACATTACTCAAGTAACTTGGCACACACTTAAGGTAGTAAATAGTCTTCCAGGCATTCCCCTTAGTGATGGGAAAAAAGAAATCTCCTTAACTGTTTAAAACTCTTTGCTCTGCCATCTCTATTAACCTGGTCTGGCCTAGATATCTCATCTCCCTTACAAGGATGGCCCAATCCACTTCCCTCAGAGAACCATTGAGCTTAAATACATGCTTAATGGGGCCATATCACTTCCTAAATTGCTTCAGAGTCCTATGCGTTTCCTTTCACAACATTTTAAATTATTTGGAGGGTAACATTTGTATTGTAACTAATCTATCACCACTTCTCTTCATGGTCGTCTCTGAATTGACAGTTCATTTTTCAGGTTGAGTGAAGGTGAATATTAAGCAAGAATCAAGGATGTGATTTTTATAGTGTTAAAATGATTGAATGGAAATATGGACGATCACATAGGCATCTATGAGTCTAGACTTTTCCTTGGTGAAGAAGCAACTCATTACTTCTAGAGAATCACTAAAGGCAGAATTTGTTTTCAATTTAAAATTTTTTTGTTTCATGCGGTAGCCAAAAGCTGGCATTTAATACTGATGTTTGGTTGTTCTCTTCCCAATATACTACCATTTATATATAATTTCTACTTTTTACATGAATTATACAAAGATAAAGGATTGTAAGGTAGAAAACGATTGACAGGGCTGTTTTCATGTACCCTGTCTCTGTCTCCCTCCACTACACGCAAGCTCACTCTTCCTTCCCGCCCTCCTGAAGATGCTCATGTTTCTTCCCCTGACATGTTTTTCACATGACCTGTTTTCCTTTATGTGTCTTTTCCATTACAATACTCCAATCTGGACAGAGACATAAATACAACAAAAACTTTGCTATCAATTCAGAAACCAGTTTACTGGTTCCAGTATTTTAAGCGTAATATAGACATTATACTTTTCAGAGCCAAACCGCTTGTTTTCAGAAAGATTCTGATGAAATGATTCTCAGCCTTGAATGCAGATTATAATCACCTGGGAGAACTTTTCGAAATGCCCCAGGAAGCAAAATAGACCAATAAAGTCAGATTTTCTAGGGCTGGGACTTAGGCAGCAGTGTTTTATAAAGCTTTTCAGGTGATTTCAACATGAAACCAAGAATGCAAACCAGTGGGGGAAAATGCCTTTCTTTTAAAGATCATATGTCTGCAGTTCAGAATCACTTCTTAGTAAGACTGTTAATGTGAAAGGCCATTGTGACCCTGAGCAAAAAAAGTTTTGTGGGTAAATGTCATCGGTTCTGTAAAACAATCATTCATCATAAACCTCATTAACCAAACTATCATTTATAATTAAAAAATAGCTAAGGTAAAATAATATTTTGAAGAATAAACTATAACTCTATATTGACTCTATGTTATGCTTTTTAAAAAAGCTAATTATGTGCTAATATTTAAACTACCTGTTCAAGTTACAGAATTAAATTGCTAGGAATGATGTTCGGCTTACCCAAGGATTTTGACTAGTATAGCATTTATAATAGTTATCTTCCAAATCCATTTAGACTCTGATATTTCATTTTATAGAATTTTACTTTTATCTGCATACCAACTTCATTAATGGAAATTATCCATATGCCATACAATGTATGGTTGACTTATTTTACATTTGCTTAACAGCCTTATTCCATGATTTAAGGAGAGTTTTGTAAGGGCAAAACAGTCAAACAATATCTTAATAACATGATGGTTTTAAAGGGCACTCAAGACAAAATGTGAATATGACATTTTAACATTGATTAGTAACATGAGTATAATGCAAATATTCCATCTGAAGACTAAATTCAGCACATCAATTTTGTTAGTGACATACACAGGTTTTTTTCCTTTACTAAGGAAGTGGTAAGATTTTAATTTTATAAGGAAAGTGTTTTTTAAACACGTGAGGAATAAGGTAATCTTTGTTTACGTTTGTGTGTATGTTAGAGTTTGAAAATTCAGGTTCCTTCTAATTCTCATCATGAAAATATTAAAATTTGTATATTCTTTAATTTGTAAGAGGTGATACTGGCTGTTTCATTATGCATTGTATTTGCTCAGGGATTTAACTCATGTGCCTGGGAGCATATGCTTTTAAAGAAACATTTTAGCAAACATTTGGATGTTGTCATAACTCTAGAGAGAATGTGCACTCTACTATTTTAATTATATTTTAGTATATGACTGTATGTCATTATATTCCCAGAAAATCTATTTTGACATATGACTTATATAAATGAATAATAGAAGTATATTTGTAAACACACATATCTGTATGTATACATACTCATGCATATTAGAGCCTGTAGAGGAAAACATAGCAAATATATTTCTTATAATCGTTATGACCAATTCTTATTTCATTTAGCATAATAATGATTAAGCCAAGTACTGAAATTGACTTGGTTGAAACATCATGGCTCATCAATACAGGTTTATTTTGTTTTAGGTACAACAAAAAAATAATACCTGAGACAACATCATTAACATGATTCACAAAGATGAAACAAAACCTGCTGCTTTAGGAGATCTACTTGTGTTAATAACACATATAATTGTATTCCATTATTTTTAACAATATTCCTTACAACAGACTTCTGCAGTATCTGAAATGAAAATTAAGTAGTTGGCATGTGTTTCAGTTTCTAAGAAGTTGACATTTTCTGTAATGCATTAACAAACAGAAATATTGCTAAAAGCTTGTTTGTGTTACAGACATAGGCAAGCATGACAAGCAAAGCTTGGTTAACCACATGATTGCACCAAGCCATGAAGGAAGAGACTCTATAAACAAAGTCTATTGCAGGAATAGAGCAGATGCTGGAGACTCATCCAGAAGCATTGAAAGAAAATCTGATGGAGTGAGTAGAACATCAGAGGGTCTGACGGCAGACCACAAACCATCACTCAATGAGCACTTGGCAGCATAATATGAGATCCTTGGGACTCTCAGGGTAGGTGGTACACACAATACAGATTCCAGGGGGGATTTCCAAAATAGAGTCAGCATCGTAGAATTTTACCAGTTGATATAAAGGCAACAGCCAAAAAAGTTTGGAGCAGGATTATTTGGAGTTGGAATTGTGGGAGAATAAAACTAGCAAGACCAAAGAGTGTCTGAACGTCAACCATTAAAATGGGACAACAGGCAGAGATGAAACCTCAGGTTTAAGGAAGAAGTCTAATGAAACCTGGGAAATGCACCTAGTATGAGCATCCATTATTGCTGAGCACCAACATTCATACATCCTTCCTGACTCAGAGCAAGATTGGTTGCAGATATACTGGGGCAAAGCTTGGGATTCTATGAATAGAAGGGGTAGGGTTCAATTGGTTTGGGATGGGAGAAAGAGAAACACAAGGGTTGTGAGCCAGATAGCATTTTGTATGGGTACCAGAAATGAGTAACAACAAAAAAACAAATAACAACATAAATTTTATTTCCATGGATGCAACTTTTAGAAAAATCTGCAACCATACTTTTGTAAAGAGCAGTCAGAATTTGGGTTTTACAGCCTTACTGTGAGAGTCTTTGTGAGTATTGTAAGCAACCGTAAATGTTTATACCAGACCTATAGCATAACAGAAATAACTTTGAGTAGTTTTATTCTAACCTGTCAACAAATTCTAGGTGCACAGAGTTTTGTAATGGAGTGTTATCACTTATATCAAGACAAAGATATAAGGGACTTAGATACCCACTTTTATTTTGTCTAAGACACCTGGGAGCAATGCATTTTCTCTAGATCCTACTACACGTTACCTATCCTCCTACATGAATTATAACAAACGGTAAGCATAAGAAAATCTAAAATAAAATTCTTTTTCTCCATACACACATTAGTGAGTTTGAATTATATCACATTCCAGCATTTATTTTATTTTTTCCTGTGTTTAATTAAAGAAAATTTGCATTTTGAGGGGAAGTACAGAATGGCATATAAAATTAGGTAATTTAAAACAAACTATATGATCTTAAAGAAAAGTCATTATTTGTAATGCAAATTTAAAACATATAATTAATGAAATTGTAAGTTTTGACTTATGGAATTCAAAGGAAAGCAATATGCTCAGGATCAGTAAAATTGTTTCCCATTTCTATGAAAACATAAAACTCAATAAATGCAACATTTTCAATAGTGGTATCACAAATATTATAATTTTTTCCTAATTGTATTCATTGAAGGTTTACTTACTGCAGAGAGATACTTTTGTAAACTTTCTCTTTCAAGACCTAATTTTTTCATAAAAGTACAAACTTTACCATGTAGCACTGCTTCTACAGTTTTTAACATCCTAATAGTTCTTTTATTGTTTCAAACAAAGAAGCCTTATTTCATTTGAGCATTTGAGTTTCATTTGAGTTTTAAACGCTTCTTTTTCAAAATTAGGTTTTATCTTAAAGAGAATGTTCAGTTTTTATATCACCTATTTAATAACAAGGAAGGAGGTTTTCTTTTAGTCTCTTTGTAGTCTACATTGTCAATAAATGGCAGACTTCTGTTTAAGCTATAGAAAAAAAAGTCATATATTATCATCTCACTCTTGTCCAACATAAATTTGTCAATAGCTGCAGTTTATGAATATTTATTATAAGACATAGTGGGCAAAGATTCAGCACAGCTTTAATTTTCAGGTAGCATTTCTGATATTTATGCAATTTAACAGTGATTAATCAGACTGCTGAGGCTTCAAAAATATAGACTTGCCTGAATTTGTCATATCTTTCGTGAATCTTTCGCTCCTTGCATAGCAAAACATTTTTTGCTTTTTTTGGAGACAGTTTTAGTCTTGGCCAAAGCATCTACAAGATGCAAAACTGGGTCTGGAATCAATGAAGACCATAGAAATAACTATTGTTAACTGATCATAGGTCCTTAACTGAAAATGTTAAAAGACCAAACATAGGCCTTTGAAATATGATGCAGCCTTTAATGATGTTGTATGTTATAAAATGAAATAAAATTCCACATTCCAGAACCTCAGTTCCTTTCGGGTGTTGATTTTATGTCCTTAGCCTTTTTCTTTCTTTCTTTCTCTTTTCTTTTTTTTCTCCTTCACTCTTCATGATTAGTGCTTTCCTGTGTGTGATCTCTTTCTCTCTGAGAAAACTTTCCACTGAGTTGAAAGCCTGGGAACTCTTCAGTTCAGATGAATGATAATGAGCATTGTCAAAGAGGCAGTAAAATTGAGTCCTTCGTTCTGGCTGCTGAGCCTAGAGCCACAGGAGTTAATTGTGTGAATGGAAATGAGACCAGGGAGGCAGCAGATGCTCGCGTGCCTTTACAATCCAAATCCCACCAACAAATTCCTCCCACAGAAACTTCGAGGGACATCTTGGCACCCTGGAGATGGAGATAGACCCAGCCATAGCCACATGCCACCTGCTAGACCTATTGTTAAAGAAAAAAAAAAAAAAGCCCATTACAATAACAAAGTTGTTTGCTGTCTTTTGCAATGACTTTGTGGCATTGGTTTGGTCAGACTAGAGGAATGGAACATCTGATTCCTTATGAGGAAATATCTGCACTCAAAACAGTTAACAACATACATGGAAAGACTGGTGTTCAGTATATGATATATACTCTTTTGATAAACCATGCCTGCCATTTTCTCCCCTGAGGCTGTTTATTCCACAGCAGGCTTACAAGACCATATGGTTTTTGATGACCTTAAGGGAGGGGGGCATTTTTTTTTTTCCCCCTATGGAAAAATTAAAAGAGAAAACATTTAGGACTTAGAGTTATTATAAATACTCATTTTTAAATAAAAATAACAACTTTTAGCATTTAGAATCATCTTAGACCAACATGCTTTGTGAATGACCTGTTTTTGTTGAAGTTGAATAGATGCCCACAGATCAGTTAGTAATATTAATTTGCTAGATATCTATGACTAGGACTAGGAAGGTCAGAATGTCCTGTTTTAGTCGAATGATCAGAATGAAGGCAAGATCAACTAAAAGTGACTGTCGCGCACTGGCCATTTAGGGGTGTGTGGTAGTGTTTTGCACATGGCAGTTTATGGGACTCTCAAGGAGCACAGCAGAGTGGCAGGAAACTGTAAGAAACTGTATTAGTTACTTTCACTTTTGAGAATGTATGTATATTCCTGGTTTTCGGAAATCTTGGTATTATACTTCTTGTAGGAAATAGTGAAGCTATTTCTAGTATTAGGAAATAGGGTTCATTGACATGACTATGCAGATGTGGCAGATTTGTCCTGTGTACAGCACCCCAGGAGAGAGGCTCCCTGTCTCTGTCTAGGTTAAACAAAAGCTGTTAAGTCCTCGCTTTTTGTTCAGCTAGTTGACCCTCATTATTATAAAAGCAATTAGGCTGAAATTTCTGAATTCATTGTAGAAAACCTTTGATGATCTTGTGTTCACAGCACAGCTTTTAAATTAAAATATTTAAGGGCTTCGTGAGTGAGTTTATATCCTTATTATAAATTCAGGTTTTGGCTGTATAAGCTCTGTGATGCTGGATTATTCTGTTTGTAAAGAGCCAAGATTCTATAGTAAATAAAAAACTGTGCTCTTTTCATAACAATAAAATATGTGCTTCTGACTTACTGAGAAGTCAGATATGGAAGCATATGGGAGCAATATGTAAATGCCAAGCAAGCTGTTTATACTGGAATATGCTCCTGCATAATAATCATAATCCAATTCTAGCAGAGACCTTTGAATTTAAAACACTGTCAGTTACAGCAAAATAGAAAGAACCACAGCAAATGTTGGAGTGGCTGGTTATTTGTGAGAAAGCTCAAATAAGTTTACATTGTCTTTTTTTTTTTTTAAATCAGGGATTTCTATAAGTTTAAAGATGATTTAAATTATTTTATTGTGCTTTTGTGAACTGCCTTGGGGAAAAAGATGGGGCATTCTAAAATTTGTTTTTTCATATCTCTATTACCAGAAGAACACATTAAAACCATTTTGTCTAAGAAAATCTGTATTGAGAGTTGTAGAGAAAGTAAATATTACTTTATGATTTCATTAAATTCATATTAGAAGTTCAGAAATTCTGTGCACACTATAGATGTTTCCTAAAATATAAAGAAAGGTTTTTTTTATTGTGGTTATTTGGATGATTAAACTCCATACTTTTGGCTGAGCAAGACAAAGCACAATTTGCTTGCCTTATATTAGTTCCTTTGCCAGAAATGTTACTGTCTTTCATTTAAGCTCACAACAGAAAGTATTTTCTAGAAAAGTCTGTCACAATAAATAATATACCCTTGAGTACTCAAAGTAAGCAGGATATCCAAGTGTACTTTTTATGTCTTCCACTCAAATTTACTATTCATTGTTCAAGAAAATATTTGTGGAGAGTGACTTATCACTGGGAAGACTTGTGATGGTACAAATAATGATACTACATCAAAGAGTTGTTGAGTGGGAAGTGAGTTTCTTTGATCTCTGGTCAGTATCTCTTGTACTGCATCATGTTATTCCCTTGTGTCAGTCCCCTGATTGGCTTTTGTTCAAAATTTGGAATGTTTTTGATTATAATATAAATAGGAGTCTGACTGTATAATTTTCTTTTCTTGGTTTCTCACCGACTTTCTATTCATAGCTTTTAATCTACAGATGATTGAACTGTATTTCCTTCTAGATATTTCAGAGAAATATTACACAGTATGTGAAGATATCATACCTAAGGGGTCTGGAGTATTTAGATCCAGTACACATTTACCTTTACAGCCCCAGTTTTGCCCCACTTCTGCCTAGGAATCACTCTCATTAATCCTGTAGCACTGCTATTTCAAGGAAGCACTACTACTTCCAAAGGAAGAAATAGTGATGGTTTTTTTTTTTTTTTGGTATGGGTTGAAATATTTTTTCCACAAGTCAAAACACCTTAATATGTGTGTGCGTGTGTGGATATTCCTTCCCTCATAGCTTCACAGTTATGGGAAAGACAAGAATTAAAAAATATGACAGCCTTTTTATTTAATATCTAAGAAACAGGTAGTTATTACTATGTAGAAGTAGATTTTGAAGACATACAAATTCAATATCTACTGTATATTAGCTGCATTTGGAGTAAAACTTTGTAAGTCATAATTTCCTTATACACAGAATGGCCTAGGATTAATGTAGCAGACACAACTTGTTCTCCACTCAACAACTACTCTCCATTCCACCTTGTTAACCAAACTCTAATATGCTAGCACTTTATTTTATGTGAAGGAAAGGTACTATTCTTCTACTCCAGGGCTAAAGCTACTTTTGTCTAGCCAATAATGACAATTCCATTCAATGCTAGAGACTGGTGAAAGAATGGTCATGTGACACAATTCTGACCAATGAACTTTAGGAGCATATCAGTAGGAGGCTTCTAGAAAGCCTTTTATTTTTTGATGAAAGGGAATCTATTAGAAGACACTGTCTTTTTTGTAACTCTATATTTAGCTGAGTGGAGAGAGATTTTTCTAGTACTGTAGCAGCCATCTTGGGATCATGAATGAACTCATGGAAAGAAGACAAGCCAGCACAGTGAAGATCAAATAGCATAAAGATGGAGAAACCTGGTTCATGATGGCATTATTGAGCTGTTTAATCATTCGGTGTTGGAAATGTTCTATCTCTGTGTATCTTCTGTTTTGAAATAATAGATTCCTTCTTGTTGACACTTTTGGCTGGGTTCTATTACTTATATTCCATATGTTTCTAACAATTATAAACATATAATTATTAAAATTATAGTAAGAAATGAGGAAATATATATGTTAAATACTTGGCACACAATGTTATGCAACTATTACCTCCATTTTTATGTTTCAAAATCCTTACATTTAAATGCTAGATGAGATGTAACTATTTTAGACTGTATCTTTTTCATTAGCAACACAATTTAAATGTAAACTGTTAGATTTGCCCTCTTAATTATATTTGGAATATTTTCTAAAATGCTTTACTGCCTAAGTGAGAATTTTCTTTAAGAATTAAATTCCTTTGGATAGAGAATACCTGCTATAGTTGATTAGTTTATTATAATTAAATTAACTTGTCCAAATTCAAAATAAATATTAGGTGATAATAAAAGAGGTGCTATGTTGTCAGAAATGGTTGCCTGCTATGTGTCTTGTGGGAAATAGGCATTATTTTCAATGAAGGTCTAGCAAGTCTTCCCAATTTTGTTCCATTAGAAATATTTTCTATATAATTCATATATATTCAGACATTTATTATGTAAAAAAGTATGTGCATACTGTTTATTTCCTTTTTAGGTTGGTAAAGGAATGGTAAGCGTATGCATTTCCAGAGATCGACTTTATAACTAGGTATCTACTAGTCGTTCTAAATCTATTAATCATTTGCTTCCTTTATTTTCTGAAATTTTAATTATTTTTGATACAAGTAGCTTTTTGAAAGAATACCTTGATCTTTTTATTTTTCTTGTATAATTAAGCATCCCTCAGTTTGACAACACTGCTCTTAACTGCACTACAAATATCCTAGATTGCTCCTTGTTGAAAGTGGTTCAACTGGTGGAAAGAAACCATGAAATGAATAATTTTCTCACAAATTCTAAGTAAATAAGCAATGGGACCCTGAAGTTGCAAGTAACTTAGCTGTATTTACTAACAGCAAATTTTTGTACATAATTGATGCTAATATTGAATTGTCATTTATTAAATCTTAACATTACTATATTAAAACCTCTTTGCAAAAGTTTTTAATCTGATCTAATATATTCTAAAATATAATTGACTTTATTTTTGATATTTAAACAGATGCTTACATGTCTGAGCCATATTAGTTCTCTTTTACTCTTTTCAAAATTTTACCTTGAAAGTAGGCACCACTCTTTTTGAACAATGGAATACTCCTAATTGGAACATGCACAAAAAAGGATGGAATAAATTAGATATTTATTAAGAGCATTCAGAAGTATTATACAAGAAATGGATTTTAACATGAACACGAAAAAAGTCAAGCATGGCAATACACTTTTTGTCACACTTCAACTTGTTTTCTAAATCCTGAGCTGGAAGTATTTAAGGTTAAATGAACAGTGTACTCAAGATGTTCTTTCCCACATGATAAAATAATGATGAATGATGAAGGAACCTTGGCATAAAGAAAACATAAAGCAGACTTGTGATTTTTATGTACTTGACAGATGCAAAACACTCAACCAGAGATTCCTAAACATATACATATGCACAAATATGTATATATGTAATGACATTAGAAATACTTTCACCTTCAAAAATAGCTTTTCAAAAACAAGTGGATCTCTTTTTCTGAAAAGTATTTCCCTTCCTGACAGAAACTATTCCCTAATGGATAAACAGAGTGATAGCTGATATGAAACACTGGATCCAGAGGGAAGCTTAATTTCCCTTCTCTTTGTATGAATTTAACTAAATAGAGAAATTTTGTTATATCACTTCTGCTTATTTTCTTGAATTAACGATGTCTAAGTCCTGGCCCTTTTCATGGTAATCTTCTCCATATGCCAATTGTCTCTAAAATCACTGGAGGAGAAAAATCTCACAGTACATAGGATTTAAGTACCATCATGTTAGAATTTCTACCACTTTAGACAATAGCTTACACTTTATAGCAATGTGTATGAAAATTTAACATGCAAGGGAATTGCCAGAGTATCCTATTAAAATGCAGAATCTGTTTAAGTAGGTTTGGGGTGAAGTATGAGACTCTGTATTTCATTTTTTTAAAAAATCATTTATATTCATTTATTTATTTTACAGACATCATCTCAATTTGTTGTCCAGTCTGGACTCAAACTCCTGGGCTCATGTGATCCTCTTGCTTCAGCCTCCCAGGGCACTGGTACTACAGGCATGTGCCGTGGCATCCAGTGATCCTGCATTTTCCAGTAAGTTTCCAGATAATGCCCCTACTGCTGCTTTATGGCCCATGCACTGAGTAGCAACGCTTAAATTAACAACTGAGACTCAATTCACTTAAAGGCTTGCTTCTCCTCCCAGTCCCACAAATCTCAGCTTCAAGTTTAAGATCACTTTCGTAAGCTTAGTTTTTTTGCCAGAGGATACTGCCCTGATAAGAAGGAATTTAAGAGATTCTGTAATAATTCAGATGATTAATCCCAAAATCACCTTACTACCATCTAGTTTAACTTTGAGATCTGGCCTCAAATTTTACCAGGCTTTTACTACGTGCCCATTTTCAAAACACTGTATATCTAGGTGCCTGTGTTCTCCCCATGTTAATCTTGAATTTTATCACCTACCTGGTTGGGAAGTCCTGAAGTCAGAAAGTGAATAGCAGCTCACCTTCATGCCTTTCGTTTGGACTTAGGAGATTGCCTTTTGCCAGACCCTAAGTCACCTGCTGGTACTTGGCATATTACCTTTGGCAGGACATCCCGAATACTGATTGCCCACTCAGACAAAATTGACCTAGCATCTGTCACTGTATTTCAGGGACTCCAATTCTTCCTGGCCCATGCCTTATGCTGCCTCCTGGCATCAGCAGAGCTATGCCTCCAGGTGTGTGGCCCTCCTATGGGCACTTAGCCCATTCAGTTTTCATCAGAATTCTACTAAAGTCCATTTCGATTATACATGTGTAAGCATAGTTTGGCATCCATTCTCATTTCCCAACCCCTGATCTTATGTTGATAAATTTAGCCCAGTAAAGAGTTCATATTGTTCAGTGATTTTTCATTATTATATTCTCGAATAGATTAGTAAATGGATTACAAGGAGAACAACATAGAGAGATATAATATGATTGATAAAAGGCCTAAGAGTGTTTTTTAAATAAAAATCTTATTTGACAAATTTTATCTTTCCTTGTGACTGCCAAGATATCATATCAAATTATGTCTTTTTGTCTTCCTACTAGAGAGTGACGTGACATTTGAAAAGCATAGCCGTTTAGCTCAAATGACCTGAAAACAGCCAAATATTAGATAGGTATTCTACCAAATATAAAAGATAATTAAGTGCCTGACAGACTTATTTTAATTATATTATTAAATAAGTTTCTGTGGCTTAGGGTCTGGAGGTACGTTTGTGTATACTTGGTAGATCTTAAGGCATTTGCTTCAGTGAAGCAGCAAGTTTTCAAGATCATCATAGTTCAGTACTGTTAGTTTTGTTGATTATGTTCACAGGTGACATTCATAAATCAAAAGGAGAGAGCTTCATTTTTTCAGCATAAAATTATATAAGCATCTAGTCCAAAAGTCTGAAAAGCACCAAGTACTGTGGATATAATCCACGGTTTTTTTTCTTCAATGAGTGTTAGGAAGAAAACGGACACACAGAAGCTTAGAAAAGGAAACTAATCTTTGTTGTATGTCTACTCTGGGCCAGCCTTCCTGAAGAACCCCAGTCATTTAAATTCTTACAAGAATTCTTTATGGTCAATTGTTATTACACCCACCTCACAGAGGATTATACAGACTCAGAGAAGGTAAATAATTTGTCCAGGATTACACAGCTATCAATTGGTGGTACACACAATCATATATTATTTGTTGGGCTCATATCAAAAGTCAAGCGAGCTCTTTATCTTAGGCAGTTATTTAATATGAAGTATTGGGATTCCTTAACTTTACTAACCTTTGTCTGGTAATCCTTTGCCCTTCTTTAATTTCCCAGGATACATAGTAATTATTTAGGCTTATTACAGCCAGATACCAAGCAGGATCATGAGTTTCTTCTGCAAGGTATTTCACAATGAATGCTATGAGGAAAGATTGTAAAGTTATGCTAATGTATTAGAAGATTGCGACACCCTTATTATTCTTTTGAGGATGAGAAAGAAAGGATATGGTGAGATGAAAGTGAATATTTATTAATCTACCTGTTTTTACTTCATATGCTCTAATAAAATATAAATTAATAGCTAAAAAATCTTAAAATCCACATCTGCTTGTAAGAAGTTTTTTTGGCTTTAATTTTATATTCCAGTACCAAAAGAGACATTTTTCTTCACGTAATGGGGAGAGATTTGAAGCTGATAATTGAGTTCTAGGTTTCCCTTCCTCTTCAGTGGGGCGGCGGGGGGGGAAGGGGGGCATTAAAATTCAGAATCACAAAGCTTAATTTTCCTTGAAACAAAAGTAACAAAAATAAGGGTATAATGAAAGTGTTCATAGAGGTGACAAGACGTATTGCAAATGCCAGCTAATATATTTTCTCTAGGTTTGGCGATTTTCAGTCCAATTAGGCCCAAGTGGTAAAAGGAACTTTATAGATAAAGTATACACAATAAGGTGGGTGCATCCAAGATTCTTCTCCAGGAGCTTAGGAGCACTTTGCTGTCTTCTCTAACCTCACTCACCATGCTACATTCTTGAAGAGGTGAAACCACACCTTGTCTTTGTCAACAAAGGCTGCTGTGTCAAAGGGGGATAGACTTTAAAGACATTCAATCAATTCTCCTTTACTCGTTATCTGAGTTGTTTGAGAGGATCTACTACTTCTTCATGACTTGGTAAAATTCCAGAAGGAGAGAGTTCAATCAGGTCATCATTAGATGACAGCTAGTAGAACTTTATCAGTTTTTCTCTTCTAATATAAACCTTTCACAGATAGCAAACACTTTGGGAGTTGCGGGGGGTGGGGTGTATTTTCTTATCAGGGATATCAAATGAGGAAATTTTGAATTGCTGGAACTAATCAAAAGTACAAAGAAAATATTTATTTTCAATTTTGTACTTTTTGGAAAATAAAGTTTATAGAACACATTAATGTATACTAAGGATAAATCAAAAGCTCACTACTTTCAAGTAGATACATCCAACTTCTCAAGGAGAGATTGGCAAACTGAAAATGAGATAGTTTGGTGAGAACGATATTGCAAGTGAAAAAAGCCATTGTCCATGAAAGTATTCCAAGTTTTTTAAAGACTTACTCATTGAAACACATTCTTTATGACTATATATTAACTTATAACCTATTTTAAATATACCAGTGAGTTACACTATATAGCTCTTTTCACAATGATTATTTCTGTTCAAGCCCACTGTGAGGAACAATAGAAGGATTTTTTTTTTTTACATTATTTTTACTTTTTAAGTATAGGAAAAAAGCATAGGAAAAAAATGTCCTCCATATTAAGGTAATCAAATCCATTGATCTTGGAGTTTTGAGGGCTAGACTTACCAAATTCTCAAAGAAAATTCTCCTAGAACTAACGGTATTAGATTACATTTGAATTCTCACCCCAACTTTGAGTAGTCACTATTCTTTTCTTTGCTCTTTTGGAGTTTGCAAAGGGGTTCACTAAAGCCTGAATTGATATAATTATTGGCTCAGATTGTTAGAGATCTAGGCCAGATGGCTATGAGTTTCTAAAGTCCCCTATGCTAGTGGTAGTTTTTCTAGTTTGCCGATAGGGTTTGGGGAGCAGCAGTCTGAAAGGGCTACAAACTTGTAAAACAGTATTATTCATGGGGGCAGAATGTTCATCAGCGTGACCCAGTACTAAATACATTCATTATAGGCATTTCTATTCTGCACAATTTGCCACACAGCACTGGTTTCAGGAGGGGGAAAAAAAAAAGACAATGGCTTATAAAATGCTTTTGAATGCGGAAAAAGAAGGAGAGTTCACGCTGAGACTCCTCTGTTTTCTTTTTTGGAAAGAACCATCTTCTGGTGACTTTAGCTGAGCTCTGCTGAGAGTAAGCAAAGTGGAAAAATCAGAAAATTACTTTTTTTATATGTTTCTGGGGGGGCACAATAGAGAGTGGGAGAAAATAAATGGAAAAAAGTGACAGGGAGATTACGTGAAACAGTGAATATGCAAGTGGATGAAGACAGCTGAGGAATAATGCAAAAGGTACGGAAAAAAAAGGAGCAAGAATGAAGCCACAATGGTAAACTTAAAAGGAATTGCAGAGCAGCAAGAACATCATAAATAATCATATTTTCAAATAAGAATGCCGCATCAGTTTCTGTGACCTGGATAGAGCACAAGCCTCCCATGATATTTCCTAGCATTTTGATGCACACAAAATGCAATTTTCAGCTCAGGCATTTTATTTGTCAATGTAAATAAGCTTTGGGTTTTAAAAATATCTGTCTGAAAGTGTTTTCATAAATAATGCACATATTATAAAAATTTGACTTGTAACCTATTGAGTCCATGGCCCCCCAGTAAATGTGAAGACCAACCATGTATATAGGTAGTACGTTCTGGTAGAAATTGGCATGCTAAAGCATGCAGTGTCTTCCCCACAAAATAAATAGAAATTTTTTCAAATACAAGACAAAGAAATACCACAGGCAATTTTGTCCAAACTCAAGGAAAGAAGCGATGCAAGACAGAACTATATGGTTAATTAGTTCCAAATTCTGAGGTGTTCCTTTACATCTTGCTAATTAAGAGAAATCATGAGTGCAAGACAGCCCTTTTCTTATCTTCAAAGAATAAAGATGAAAGAAAGCAGAAAATGAAACCTTTTTACTTGTTCTGTTCTTCAAAAACAAGAGTCCCAAGAAAATCTGCTTGCGCTCCTCCAAGGAGAGAGGCCCAAGTATTTTCCGGGGGGGGCGGGGGGGGGGAAGGAGATTGAGAGGCATAATTAGAAGCAAGTTTTCAAATTTTATTAAATTCCCCCCCAAACAAAATGCACTTAGAGGTATTTTAAGTTAAACTAGCACTTAAGGACTATGAAAAGCAAGATGATTACATGTTTGTGGCAGAAGAAAGGGCAATTAAGAAAACAAGAGCAATTTAACGTGCCGTAGAAATAAAGGCGACCAGAAGTTGAATTAAAGTTTTTCTTCTGTAATTTGTCTCCCCTTTGTCATGGCATGCTCGGGGAGAGTGCATGCAGTCGATTGAAAGGAGGAGGGGGACTGAGAGGAGGGAGGGAGGAGCTGTGAAGGAATGGCTCCCCCCGCCCTCGTCCCCTCCGCCCCCTCGCGCCCCCGGCCCCCGCCTTCCTCCGTCTCGGTCTCAGTCCCTCTCCCACCCTCCGCTCTCGCCCTCCCTCGCTTTGGTGACTCCATCGGCTCTGGATTTGGAAGCACGCTGATTGGCTGGAAGCGATTCAACACACGCCGGGCAAGAGCTTTGTCTGAGTTGAAGTGAAGTTGTACAGATTTTAGACTGGAGTCAGCAATCACGGGTGTTTAGTCTGCAGCCGAGCAGAGAAAGAAAGAATCGCTCAGGAGAGATCCATCGCAGACTCCGCCGGCACCCTGCAAATAGATGGATTCCGACTACACAAGAGGGAAAACGCCGAGGTGACTGACACTCTTCTGCCTGGCAAGAGGGCTGACGGCCAAACGAATGCGAGGACTGGACTCCATGCCGATAGTGTCTGGAAGTCGTGACACGGTGTGTATAAAACAAAAGTTTGTGAGCTATTAATTGCTGTGCTGTGTCATTAAGAGACGCTTTCAAGTTTCAAGTGCCAAATGTAGCTTTGCTTTAAGTTGCCAAAGGAAGTTGAGGGGATTGCTTTGCTGTTTTAATTTGCTCCGTGAGGGAAATCTCACGAACTGACCAATGCACCAAATGAATCCTAAAATGCACTTTAGATTTGTTTTTGCACTCCTGACGGTGTCTTTCAACCACGATGCATTGGGCAAGAATTTGAAATACAGGATTTATGAGGAACAGAGGGTTGGATCGGTAATTGCAAGACTATCAGAGGATGTGGCTGATGTTTTGTTGAAGCTACCTAATCCTTCTTCTGTTCGTTTTCGAGCCATGCAAAGGGGAAATTCTCCTCTACTTGTAGTAAACGAGGATAATGGGGAAATCAGCATAGGAGCTACAATTGACCGTGAACAACTATGCCAGAAAAACTTGAACTGTTCTATAGAGTTTGATGTGATCACTTTACCCACAGAGCATCTGCAGCTTTTCCATATTGAAGTCGAAGTGCTGGATATTAATGACAATTCTCCCCAGTTTTCAAGATCTGTCATACCTATTGAGATATCTGAGAGTGCGGCAGTTGGGACTCGTATCCCCCTGGACAGTGCATTTGATCCAGATGTTGGAGAAAATTCCCTCCACACATACTCCCTCTCTGCCAATGATTTTTTTAATATTGAGGTTCGGACCAGGACTGATGGAGCCAAGTATGCAGAACTCATAGTGGTCAGAGAGTTGGATCGGGAGCTGAAGTCAAGCTATGAGCTTCAGCTCACTGCCTCAGACATGGGGGTGCCTCAGAGGTCCGGCTCATCCATATTAAAAATAAGCATTTCAGACTCCAATGACAACAGCCCTGCCTTTGAACAGCAGTCTTATATAATACAACTCTTAGAAAACTCCCCCGTTGGCACTTTGCTCCTAGATCTGAATGCCACTGATCCAGATGAGGGCGCTAATGGGAAAATTGTATATTCTTTCAGCAGTCATGTGTCTCCTAAAATTATAGAGACTTTCAAAATTGACTCAGAAAGAGGACATTTGACTCTTTTCAAGCAAGTGGATTATGAAATCACCAAATCCTATGAGATTGATGTTCAAGCTCAAGATTTGGGTCCGAATTCAATCCCAGCTCATTGCAAAATTATAATTAAGGTTGTGGATGTTAATGACAACAAACCTGAAATTAACATCAACCTCATGTCTCCTGGAAAAGAAGAAGTATCTTATATTTTTGAAGGAGATCCTATTGACACATTTGTTGCTTTGGTCAGGGTTCAGGACAAGGATTCTGGGCTGAATGGAGAAATAGTTTGTAAGCTTCATGGACATGGTCACTTTAAACTTCAGAAGACTTACGAAAACAATTATTTAATCTTGACTAATGCCACACTGGATAGGGAAAAGAGATCGGAATATGGTTTGACTGTAATCGCCGAAGACAAGGGGACACCGAGTCTCTCTACAGTGAAACATTTTACTGTTCAAATCAATGATATAAATGACAATCCACCCCAATTCCAGAGAAGCCGATATGAATTTGTAATCTCGGAGAATAACTCGCCTGGGGCATATATCACCACTGTTACAGCCACAGATCCTGATCTTGGAGAAAATGGGCAAGTGACATATACCATTTTGGAGGGTTTTATCCTAGGAAGTTCCATAACTACATATGTAACCATTGACCCATCCAATGGAGCCATCTATGCCCTCAGAATCTTTGACCATGAAGAAGTGAGTCAGATCACTTTTGTGGTAGAAGCAAGAGACGGAGGAAGTCCGAAGCAACTTGTAAGCAATACCACAGTTGTACTCACCATCATTGATGAAAATGATAATGTCCCTGTGGTTATAGGGCCTGCACTGAGAAACAATACCGCAGAAATCTCCATCCCCAAGGGGGCTGAAAGTGGCTTTCATGTCACAAGAATAAGGGCAATTGACAGAGACTCTGGTGTGAATGCTGAACTCAGCTGCTCCATAATAGGAGGTAATGAGGAAAATATCTTCATAATTGATCCACGATCATGTGACATCCATACTAATGTGAGCATGGACTCTGTTCCCTCCACAGAATGGGAGCTTTCAGTTATTATTCAGGACAAAGGCAATCCTCAGCTGCATACCAAAGTCCTTCTGAAGTGCTCGATCTTTGAATATGCAGAGTCAGTGACCAGTACAGCAATGACTTCAGTAAGCCAGGCATCCTGGGATTTCTCCATGATGATAATTATTTCCTTAGGAGCAATTTGTGCACTGTTGTTGGTTATCATGGTTCTATTTGCAACTAGGTGTAACCGAGAAAAGAAAGATACTAGATCCTACAACTGCAGGGTGGCAGAATCAACTTACCAGCACCACCCAAAAAGACCATCCAGGCAGATTCACAAAGGGGACATCACGTTGGTGCCTACTATTAATGGCACTCTGCCCATCAGATCTCATCACAGATCATCTCCATCTTCATCACCTACCTTAGAAAGAGGGCAAATGAGCAGCCGGCAGAGTCACAACAGTCACCAGTCACTCAACAGTTTGGTGACAATCTCATCGAACCACGTGCCAGAGAATTTCTCATTGGAACTCACCCACGCCACTCCCGCTGTTGAGGTAAGATCACAAACCGCATTAACTCACTGACAATGTCAGCTGTTAGTGTTGAGAAGTAGTGCTCCTTAGTTCTTAAATAATTTCATTAATAAGTAACAGTACTAACAATATGCAAATTAAATAGGATATGAGTTACATTGTGAATATGTAGCAAAGTATGCACATGCTAGCATACCATTTTTAGTTTTTCTTAAATAATTTACTTGCATGTAATATGTATAATATTTAAAAATAAATGTGAAGCACACAAAAGACTATCTAATTAGAGTCCCTTTGCTTCCCAGATTAAGATACTGGGAAGTCAATAAGTAAAGGGACTTGCTTTACTCTCTACTTATGGTCTCTACTGAAAAATCAAAAACTGAGGTCTCCAAAATCCCATCTCTATGAATGCTATTTTTGTCCAACTTTGGAAAATTTTCTGACATTAACTATATATATTACCATGTTGTATTTCACAACATTTGCCATGTATTTTTATAACTGGCCACTTTATCGGAACTATAAAGGAAATATATCAGTTATTTAAAAGGGAGTTCTCTTTCAAAAAGAAAAAAGTCAGTTATATTAGATCATCCACATCTCTCTGGGATATATTTCAGTTATGTTTGGTAGCTGGCTGCACAGTCTGCCACAGTCCAGCATATACAAATCTATAAAATAGAGATAACATGTTCAGTTACTTAGTATGAGATAACAAGTCGCTGCTTTTCTTTGCATAAAGGTTGTGAGTTCTGGGGGTTTTGTTTCCAGGAATCAGTTCTGTCTCTTTGCTTTCCAGCAGGTCTCCCAGCTTCTTTCAATGCTTCACCAGGGGCAATATCAGCCAAGGCCAAGTTTTCGAGGAAACAAATATTCCAGGAGCTATAGGTATGAATTATTCTGTTACCTGTTAAATCTCAACATAAATGCTGAAGAGTAAAAACCACATTTTTCCTGATTTATGTTTTTAGATATGCCCTTCAAGACATGGACAAATTTAGCTTGAAAGACAGTGGCCGTGGTGACAGTGAAGCAGGAGACAGTGATTATGATTTGGGACGAGATTCTCCTATAGACAGGCTGCTGGGTGAAGGATTCAGCGACCTGTTTCTCACGGATGGGAGAATTCCAGCAGGTAAGAGGGTAGTGATAGATAAATCTTTATTTTCAGTTCAACCACAACGCCAGCAAAGTGAAACATTTCTCTCATGCTTATGTTTCTTTTTTATTTGTCCTCGCACTAAAATACTTGCAATCTGCACACTATTAGCAATGAACAGAAACTGAAACAACATTATTTTCTTAAAATTCATATGAAGCAGTCGGTAGAAAAGGAGTAAGCAGGAGAGCTTAACAGAATAAGAAGGGAGGGGTGGGGAGAGAATAGAGAGCCACTTCCCTCCTTTTTCTACCTCATCCAGGACTGCCACAGAACACTCTTGAGCAACTCTCTACAAAATTACTGGGTGGTGGTTTTTATTCAGACAGCCTGTTTTGGTGCATAGTGGTGAACTGGACTATAATTTGGAGGATGCATTTCCTGTGATGGAAACCAACTCACAAAATCAGAGACTAAAATACACTAGAAATGGTACACTTTAAGCATTAAAAATAGGAGAAAGAATGCATCTTTGTAGGTGGCAAGCATAGAATGTCTTCTGCTACCTTTCATTTTATGTCTGTACCATAGTGGAAGACAAGCTGGGATCCAAGAGGGGGATATATAAGTACACAGTTAGATGGAGGAGATTCTATTAAGTTTTGAGCCACATTTTCTTCTTAGAGTCCCTTCCCTCTAATTGTGCAGTAAAAACTCTTTGAACCAACTGAGTAAAAACTGACTGCACTATTGTAGCAACTCTGTTACTAAAGACTACAAGATTAAATCAACCCTTAGGCCACATAAGTGTTCTTTTGGCTATCTGTGTTTCTAAATTTCACTAAATGTTGAGCCAATGACTGCCATTTGGTAATGAAAGGCAGAACATTATATCACCCATTTTAGTGCTGTCGAAAATCTATATTCTAAATACATATAAAAAGAGAGTTTAGGAATAAAAATGAGAGAGCATCAGAGAGCCACAGAAATTCAAGAGAAATGAGTACAGTAGACTGTCTATATTCATGGGTTTCCCATCCAGGGATTCAACTAACCATTGATTGAAAATATTTGGGAAAAAAAAACATAAAAAATAACAATGCAACAATAAAAATACAAATTATAAAAACAATAGTACATAACAACTGTTTACATAGCATTACATTGTATTAGATATTATAAGTAATTTAGAGATGATTTAAAGTATATGGGAGGATGTGCATAGATTATATGCCAATACTAGGATGATTTATGTATGGGACTTAAGCATTCCCAAATTTTGGCATCCACAGGGTCCGCAACCAATCCCCCACAGGTGTTGGGGGATGACTGTAAATAGAAACTATCTCTCATAAACTATAGTAGTAGTGGCAGCAGTAGCCATAACAGTATAATATCAAGAGTAGTAGTAGCAGTAGGTGTTACCAAACATGTCCCAGGGTTTACTCTAGGCCCATGAGGAGTTCTGTACCTGCATTGCCTCTCTTAAGGTTTTGATGTAGGGATTAGCAGCGGTGGTGGTCATTCATTTTTTTTCATATTTGAAAACTGAAGCTTATAAAGGTTAGAAAATGTATCCCAAATCAGGCAGTATGTATATGGTAGAGGTGAGATTTGAACCATTCCCCACACACTTAAATACTAATCTATAGAATATGTGAAGTAATAGTTTTTTTTTAATAAGTTATGTGGCTTATTTTTCTTATGTTCAAAAGTCTTACTACCCTCCATGTAACTATCGATTATTGCTTATTCAATTACATTATTACAGTATTAGATACTACATCTCTGGAAGGATGAATGTGTAGAAAGGACTACTGTGGCATTCAGAGCCACTGGGTGCCTGAGAACCTGGTTTCACAGTCATCCTTGGTGTTTTTTGTGGTTTTTTTCTCTTTTCATAGACTGTCTTGACCAATTTGAAGAGAAATCTCTGAAAATGTAGGGGAATACATATGGACTCCAAGAGTTTGTTTAAAGAAAGGCAGTTTTATTATTCTTGTGTAATGGAGAAGGTGGCTAGATTTCAATGATTCTGTGATACTTACAGAACTCAAATTTTGGATATTAATCCTTACTTTTTAATAATGTAATTTCATTTCATAAAATAGAAAAGTAACATAATGGGCATAATATTAATATTGTATTATATATTTTTAAAATTGTACGAAGTATATTCATGAAATTTAAGTTTATCAGCATAGTTAAATGGAGAATAGCTTCCCCTATTTAGATAACCTTGCCATTTGTGAGACTAAATAATGCCTAACATCCTCTTTTTAATTCTGAAATTGTGTAATCTTAATAGCCAATCATGAGTCTTTTTTTTTAAGTCAAGACTCCTCTTTCACTCTTTCCTATATGTATGTTCAAAGTTCCCACTTCCACATAGGTTCACAGCAGGAGAGTTACCTAGCACTTGAACTCAATAATAATAAATATTAAGGAATGAATACATTAGAGAAATGATAGGTAGACGTAGACAAAATCTACAAAACAGTGAATCTTGTTTAGTGAGTGACTTTAAGCTCCATTTATGTTATATTCCCTTTCAAAATTAGAGGCTTACCTTTATGCTATCATTCTTAGCTCCACTTAACATATACAAAAACCTTGAAGAAACAATTTCATATTTACATAATCATACTTAATCCAGGCGTGTAGTGGGAGAGCTTTTCTGCCGGTGCATGACATTGTATTACAACATATTGTATTACAGTAGATGTATTTCTGCCTTACTAGGTACCTACCTCCATGTGTGAGGGGTGTGGTCAGAGCTATCCTCGTTGCACAGAGCACCAGGAAATCAGCCGTGGTCCACGAAGTATTATATATTCACGTTTGACTTGTATAGGCTACAATGTGCATATTGAATATTTATACAAAGATAACAGTCCCTTAATTATGAGCAACATTCTGATGATACTTTACCCATATTCTAGTTTATTATTCACCCTGGCCACTTCTGCAGGCCCATTCAGATGTAAAACTTATACTTTGTAAACTTATATTCCCAGGGAATATCCCAAGTGGAAAAACATGTAAGTCCACATATGAGTGCCATTAACAGAGATCAGCATATTCTTCTAAGGCATGCATATTTTTAGGACTTAAATGTCTTATTCCAGCTGTTTTTCTTCCTTAGACTATGAACAAATATAGATTATGTTATGTTGCACTGCCTGCCAACAGGGTCATTTCTGGTCATTCATTCTATTAATTCCCACACAAATATCCTACATTTTGAGTAGTTAAATCAGCATGCATTTTTGTCTGTTGGCTCATGTTTGTCAACATTCTTTCTTACTCATTCAACTTTGAACTATGACACTAAGCCTGCAAAATCTCCATTTTCCCATTGTACTAGCTTCATCAGGATGATTTGTAAAGGCTTTTCATTTTGTTATGATACTCCTTCTTCTTGAGTAAGTCCGTTTCCCTTTTCATGTCTGCCGCCTGTGAGTACTTACTTCAAACATTCCTTTTTAATTTTGTATTCTGTCCTTTCTCATGGCAGGTATCCTACCTCTGTTCCAGCCTTTCTTCTACGGTTGGTTTCCTGTACCAGTATACAAGCTGATATTCACTATCGAGTAGCTCCTCCCTTTGCCAAATCTTTCTTTATAGTACAGCTTTCACAACCTATTCAGAACCTTTCAAATTACAGTTTTTGGCTGAAAATCAATACTCGACTCTTGTTGCCCAGCAACACTGAAAGAAACTGTTTATCTTGGCATTCAAAGGCCAATGAAATCCACTCCTAGCTTATTAACTCTCAATTTTGCCATTTTTGTATCTTTTGCAGTAGGCAGAGGCATCTCTTTACTTAACACATCGATCCTTTGCTCACAGTGCCCTTCCTACCTGGAAAACTGGCTTCTCTTCACTGTGTGTGTGAATCCTATTCATCTCTCGAAGTTTAAGGGGCTCCTCCTTTAACTACTTCTGCCTCTATCTCCATCCTCTTTTCTTCTCTGGACATGCCCACAGCCTGCTCTAGTCTGACATTGTAACTGGGCATTTAGGACCTCATTTGCTACACTTGACTCAGAACTAAATCTTAAACCTTTTGATGGCAGGGTGCTATCATTGCACTTCAAATATGGGCGGCTCTTAATAGATAACGATTGATCACCCATGACTAATGACTTGATAGAAGGAAGGCATACGTTTTTCTTCTTACATTCGATGTTCTTTCTGCCCCACCTATAAGGTACAGTACAGTGACAAAATTCATAGCCATCTAGTGGGAAAATAGAGTCCTCTGCTCCACCTGGTGCTCCCTCTTCAGGGGAAACTTCACCACCTAGCAGCACTTTCCAGGAGCCACAGAAAGATTAACCACTTGCACTACTTGCCAACACGTCCTGATCCTCGGGATATAACATGGAACATCTGTGGTGCTGAATTACTTATGTACTGAGAATGTTTTCAAACAGTTGAGTCTCCAGGGAAAAGGTTGAAAATATCAATGAATTTGTAAGAAATGCTCTCTTCTGCACCTCCTCTCTCTCTCTCTCTCTCTCTCTCTCTCTCTCGCTCTCTCTGCCATCCTTCTCTTCATTAGTCTTTTTTGTCATTTTTTAAATTTTTGTATTATTTTAAAGTCAATTTATTATTTTATAATTCAAGCTCCATTTATTTATTGTGATGGAGTTGTTAATAACATTCATTGTTTAAAAAATTCCTGCAAACAAAATTATTTTTGAGAACTTTCAGATTGTGTCAGTCACCCCTGTATTGTTGTATTATTGCGTTGGTGGTTATACATTCATTATATTTAGGTCTCTAGAAAACTAGGTCATGTTCAGGATTCTTAGAAGCCTATGTAATTTTCCTTTTCCCCCACCATTAAACATTAAAACAAAGCCAATCAAACAATCAGTCAAGCAACTAAGGCCTTCCCAATTCTAAAACTACAGAGTTAAAGGACAGAAAACTAATGAAGAGGTGTCAGCAGGTCTGTTCTCCTTCCTCTTGACAGGATGTAAGTAAGACAGTAGAGACAAATCTCAGTTCCACTTTCAGAGACCCAGGGAATGAAGAAGGAAAAAAAATCATTACTGCTACCAGAGTTATTTCACTGCTGAGAAAACCTCATAGCTATTAAGGTATTCCAGTTACTTTAAACTCCTTTTGGTTTTATCCACATCAAATGGATTAAAAAAAAAAAAAGCAGTTTGTAAGTATTTCCAAGTAGTAATAATGCATGAAGTCAGGGTATTTAAACATGCATTTACTGTTAAAGCATCCTTGCTTATTTAATAAATTTACCCTGTCTTCACAGCACAATCACACAGTGGGTCACCATGTGTATCCTTTCTCCTCCCTGTCCCCCTGGATTCACATAGATTCAGTGTTCATACTTTTCTTTGCATGTTCCCTACTTCCTTTATATTTCTAGCAATTCACCTTTTTTTCTCACAATACTTGATATCATTTTTCTTCCCCAAATTATCTCCTTTTTCATTAAAAATGAATGAAATGGACTTCTTGCTGAGGTTCAAGAACAGAAGTATCTTGACAGTTCAAACAATGAGGAGCAGTGATTTCTATGCCTTTAAACAAAGATCATTACTTCTTCTTTTCAGAAGGTCAACATTACTCCCTTCATGTTTTATTCAGAAAATATGTAGTGAATACTTCCTCTATGCAGACATTTTACCAGGTGGTGTGGATGCCACAGCAAATGCAATGGACAACGTGCTTCCCCTGCAAAGGGACTTGGCTGTGTTCATCCTTTTAGCAATAGTTTTGGAGGAAGAGAAATCTTTCTTAAGTAGCCAGATCTACAAAAGTAGCTCTGAATATACACGTATGGCTGATATCAATCTAATTTTCTTTCAAATCTAAGAGAATTATTTTGCATTTTCTGAATTCTGTTGTTTGCTCTGAAATGAAATCATGATATTGCAGAGACCTAGTTTTCACTGAAATGTCAATAATTTGTGGAGTATATTTTACATCTTAGCATTTCCTCCTCATCATGTAGTTTGGTTATAGTATTTGCCAAATTTAGAGATTTTCTTCCTCTTCATTTTTCTGCTTTTCTCATATCATCCATTTTTTCTATGAGTGTGGCTACTCACATTCCAATAGGTCCTCAGGAACATCTGAAGGAGGTAAGGAATGGATTTTTCATATCCTCCATCCTTTGATGGCTTTTACGTGTATTTTAATATGAATATATTTTGAACCTTTAAAGGAAGACTTCTTAACAGGGTAACTGTAGATGCCCAGTCTTTGAGGATACTTTTAATAACTCTTTAAAGTAACAAGTCAATAAGTAACTATAAAACCTTTAAGACAGATTAGTAAATATAATTACCTGATAGTTTATTATATTTTCAATGCCTTCATTAAAACTAACTATAGCTAGACCTCAATATTGAAAAAGTTACCCAAAGGTATTACTTAAGAATTATCTGGTGTCATTCTGAAGTTATAGGTTTTACCTTACAAGTCTGTATTTTTAGAATTTGCTTTCAGCATTTATTTCATTCATCACCCACACCTTAGCTCTTTTCATGTGTAAGTTATCGATACATTTTCTCATTATTTGAGTAGCAGAATATTCCTGAGAAATACACGAGTGGCAACCCTTTTCTCCTTATTTGATCAGTAAATGAAAAAATCAACCAGCAGATATGATTTTTTATAATACTTGAAATTTATAAAACCTCAAGTATTCAAATTAAAGCCAAAATTATAGTCCAGCTAATATGTATAATAATGGGATAACATGGTAATAGTTTAAAACTGTCCCATTCTATTTTTAAAAATCATAAAGTGTATTTTTTTGCATCATTTTGAGTCATGCTAAGTATAATAACGGATGTCCATTGTTTTCTGCATGCACAGCTATGAGGCTCTGCACAGAGGAGTGCAGAGTCCTGGGACACTCCGACCAGTGCTGGATGCCACCGCTGCCCTCACCATCATCTGATTACAGGAGTAACATGTTCATTCCAGGGGAAGAATTCCCAGCACAACCTCAGCAGCAGCACCCACATCAGAGTCTTGAGGATGACACCCAGCCTGCAGATTCTGGTGAGAAGAAGAAGAGTTTTTCCACATTTGGGAAGGACTCTCCAAACGATGAGGACACTGGGGACGCCAGCACATCCTCTCTGCTCTCGGAGATGAGCAGTGTGTTCCAGCGCCTCTTACCCCCCTCCCTGGACACCTACTCTGAGTGCAGCGAGGTGGATCGGTCCAACTCCCTGGAACGCCGGAAGGGACCCTTGCCAGCCAAGTCTGGGGGTTACCCACAAGGGGTGGCGGCCTGGGCAGCCAGTACACATTTTCAAAATCCCACCAACACCCCTGGGCCCCCACTTGGAACTCACTCCAGTGTGCAGCCTTCTTCAAAATGGCTGCCGGCCATGGAGGAGATTCCTGAAAACTATGAAGAAGATGATTTTGACAATGTGCTCAACCACCTCAACGATGGCAAACACGAACTCATGGATGCCAGCGAGCTGGTGGCTGAGATTAACAAACTGCTTCAAGATGTCCGCCAGAGCTAGGAGATTTCAGTGAAGCATTTTTGTTTCCATGCGTATGGGGGACAGAAAAAACCCTGAAAGAACTGGCATTGCCAAATAGTTGCATTTATCATAAATGTGTCTGTGTATATTGAATATTAAATACTGTATTTTCGTATGTACACAATGCAAGTGTGATTATTTTAATCTGTATTTTAAAAATACATTTGTACCTTATATTTATGTGTAATTTAACAGACAAATTTTATTTTTTTACTCCCATGACAAACATGTCTTTCCTAATCATGTAGAAACTAGCCACTGTTCGAATCCGATATACTATTCAACAATGAAATGTAAAGGCACTGCTTAGGTTAGTTATGTTGGGGAAGAATTATTATGCTGAACAACCCCATGAAAGTATTATCCACTTAATTCCATTAAGTAATCTGACTTCTTTTTCAATACTTTTTAAAAATTATGCATCATTAAAAATTTTAAGCTATTTTATTATTATTTTCACTGCTCTCTGCTAGCTTCAATAGTTCAACTCTTACAGCAAAATGGAAACATGAAACAAAATTTATTTTAGGACTGGGAAGTATTTTGAAGAATATTTAGGAGATGACTATTTCAAATGAATTTTTCACAGATAATGACAAAAATAGGACAAAGTTAATGATTCTTAACTCCCAGGCCCCTACTATTCTAAGGCATCACATTGGCCTGTTCTTGAGAATATTTCTCCTATAGTATTATTGCCTACTTATAAATAAGGTAAACAATAAATTTAATTTCATCCTTGGAATATGAAATGTACGCAAGGAAATGGAATCTTCCCTTTAAATGGATAACAGTATGTATTCTAACAGCGTAAAGTATTAATGGACAAAGACAGTTATGTCAGTGTCTATCCTAGGGTAGTAAATATAATTGATTTATTGTGAAACCGTTCTATTTGAATCTTCCCTTCTCCTCTCACAGTACCTGAACATCTTTTATCTTTTGCAATGTCTTTTTCTACAACTACTCACTTTTAGCTTTTGGCTCCGGTGCATGATCTCATATTTTTGCTTTTATTTTTAGTATAAGAACATTTAGAAAATCACATTTTGTTATTGCAATTTTGTTTTCTTTGTTGTGTGACAGTTGAGAAATTCTTTATTTATTGTGCTGTTATCTCTCTGTGTGGAATGCCTTGGTAAGAGAGATTCTTATTATGACTATTATCATTTATGACCAAGTTTCTCTTACTGTTATTTCTAATAATACACTATCTTGATTGTACTCTCCAGAAAATTTTACTGTCAATGAAAATAAAAGGAAAATTAAAGTAAAGCTAAGGAACTGCTCATAAGTCAGAGTCCCATCCTTACCTATGTGTTCCAAAGCTTTGCATGCAAGATACCCTTCCTGAGAGGGTGGTTTAGTGTTGGGTTTCAAATAATATAGAGGTTGGAAAACTCAGCTGGTTTGGCAAACAAGAAAAACAATGGAAAGAAATGAATTTGAAGCCTGTAATGGTAATGAAAGTAGTCAACCATATTCAGACTAGATTAAATAATTTAAATGTATTTGGAATATAAAGAAAAAAGAATAAGTAAATAACTGTTTGAATATTTTGCAAATTACATAAAAAATTTTCTTAGAATATTTTATATAAAGTTGTGCAGAATAAAAACACATCCTTGCAATATTTCCAAAAGGCAAAAATATTACCCTTTTTGGCTTATTAGTAGGGAATTGAAATACTAGGAATGTAACCAAAAAGTGGCTAAAACTCAGATATTTGAATTCTCCAAGGAGTACCACATTAAGTAGAATATATTACCTCTTTCAAAAGGTGCATTTTCCTTTAGAGAAAGGATTGCAATTACAAGGAAATTTCAGTTTATTTTTCAGTAGATTACATACACAAATGCCAACCACATTTAAATACATTTTGCCTTTCAATTTCACTTCCTTTCAGGACATATTATCATTAAGAAAAAGACTTTCATAAATTCTCTGTTCTTAATTTAAGGCACCAACAGTAATTTAGGAAGCAAAGCTGGAAATCAATATTTCGAATAATGAAGTAAATAAAATGCCATATTATATTCGACACAACCTTTGCATACTGTCTGTATACTGAGAATTCCATGTCTTTAACTCCTTGCATCCTTAGCCTTCTCCACTTAGAATTGCTTCCCACATCCACAGGTGAAGGAAATATTAAGTGCAGGATTTCAGCTTTTTACCTGTGTTCCTTTCACCAGCAATATCCTTTTAGTGAAAGCTGGGATGTCTGGTGCTATTATAGCAAGCTAACCTCTCATCAAGTTTGTATCTCCTCTTATTTGATACCATAATTTTCCTAAGATTGAAACGAACATAAAAGCACTTAAAGATTCCTTTCTCCATTTGTTATTTCTTAATCCCTTTAGCCCCACTGGATTCCTTTAAATGTTCTTCGATGGTAATCACCAATTAAGGAAACTGTCTTCCAAAAATGTAATTCAACATTATATCTGTTGCCTAACAAATCCTCCTTAAATACTTGTTTACAGAATGATTAGAATTAGCTTTCTTCAATTTCTTACAAGTTATTAACACTGTATGTCATTTTTCATTCATTTCTTTCTTGGTATCTAGCAGATGGGGTTTATAACTTTATCGACCATTTAAATTCTTGCTCCTCCTGTCACATACATAGCAAATTTGTCACTTACCACTAGAAAAGTATTAAGGCAAAGATGAATAACTTATTGTCTTAGTGGAGTCACGGAAGAAGTCACATTGATGAAAATCAGCTCAGTTTCCTTGTTTTATTCTTATGCTACTGACTTTCAGAAAATATTCTAAACTGAATTTGAGTTATTGGCATGTTAAAATTCGAAGAATTGTGGATCTATTTTAAAAACAAGTAATTTCATACTGGATTACTTGCATGGGTGAAAAATACATTGTCTGACAAGGTAGCGTTCAATACTGCAACAACTCATAGAACTGATCCAAGACGATTGAATATGTTTTGATATTTCTGTTCTGATTCAGTATATCTTGATAATGTACTATCACAGTATCAAAGATTAAGGATATGCTGAACTCTGAATAAGCAATAGTGCTGTATAAAAATTAAAATTCAGCCATACAAAAGTCTTAAAGATTTATTTCAGACTTTAAAATGAATAAAAACAATGCAGACATTTCAAATATTTGAATATTTGAATATTGAATATTTGAATTCAAAGATTTGAATTCATTAAGTGCAGGTTAAATTCACAAAACAAAGCTACCTTTATGTTTATGAGCTGTCTTAAGTTGTGAAAGTATGTGCCATACTGATTGCTATCATTTATAATGTATTTGGATTTCTCTGTACATGATGGAAATAATTCCATATGCTTACATAAAATGAAGTTTTAATTGATAAATTAGTCTATTTAAGCCTCTGAATAATCATCTGGTTCAGTTAAGACCCTAGGATAAACAGTTGCTTTTTTGAGATAACTGAATGATATCTAGAATACTATGCGGCAATTGAAAAAACTTCATTGCTTAAATTGCGGTTTCATTCTTCATCTGTGTAACTAGAGTCATAGTCAAGTACATAAACTTTTAATACAAGAAATAATAGGGACCCTTAATATAATCTAAAGCAAAAAAATAATTGAATAGGTAGGCACTATGTAATAAATGTGTAAATGGTAGTGTATACAACTTATTAATTTATTGTATTTTTATTATGTACTAGCTTATACAACTTGTGGAGCTGTTAAACAAATTTTATGGGGAAGCAGCATAACAAAAATTGCTACCAAAATTTACATACTTTCTGACTTCTAAAATTGCAATAACACATCCTACTCTGGCACTTTAAAGTAATGTTTTTCTATTTCCTTTTATGACTTCTGCAAGATGCTCCTAATTCTTGTTTGCTTTCTTGGATTTTATCTCTTCAATTTATTTATTTAATAGTATTCCTCCTTGATAATTCATCTACTGTCTGCATTTTATAGTACTCCTCTCCAAATTTTCACATGTATATAGTTCCTCATATAACCACCTAGATTTTGTACAATTTTCTTGTCTTTTCTTTGTTATCGATATAATAGAAATCATATTTTTGATCTATAAAACCAATATCTTTTATTCTCAATAAACCTTCCTCCTCGATTCATTAGTTTAATGGAGGAGTAAATTCACACCATCAAGAACAAAGGGTCATTTCTTTTGTTCTAAGTTTTAAATTAAATATTTTTGAGTGCCTAGAAAGACATTAGTATAGAAAACTTGGCTTATTGAAAGAGGAAATCATTTTTTAAAATATAAAACACTTCTCTACTTTTCTTTATGTATTAAGGGTTGGGCTGGGAAAGGTGAGCTTGGAATTTTACTATAAGCCATAGTGAAGTGCCGGAAGAAAATAGAGTAGTAAGTAAAAAAGGACCCTTGCCACAGAAAAGAAAGAGAGCTTAGCTAATTGTTGGGAGCATAAAGCTGGAAGGGTGAATAAATTGAGGAGGATAAAATATGTCAGTTTCTTATTCCCACTCCCAGTGCTCCTTAGAAAAAACTACAGAACAAACTTTGGGGACAATGTTCCTTGTTTCTTGATCCTTATGGCACAGGCATGTGGACATGGAAGGAAGTGGTTCCAAGTTGTGTGTACCTTTGGGAAGCATCTTGCCTCCTCAGTGTCTTTGGATGGATGAATGGCTTATGGGAGATTCAGACTTTCTTCCTTGCCTGAATGGGGGAAGGGTTGGTAGTATAAAACCTATTATATTTCAGAGTGCTTTTATCTAAATAAAGGAAGGCTTTCTAAAAGCCCCAGGTACATTCCTGTTTTATTAAAAGGTACATTCAGCAGCTTAAAATAGCTAACCACAAAATATTCTAGACAGAAGAAACACAGACCTTTCCTTTGGAAGTATGCTTTTGTGTTAGACAGTACTTTAGATTCTAAATTATCTACAAAACTTTCAGTAAATCTTGATACATGCAATGTAATAAATCCAAAATATGCAACTAATAATGTTTTCTGAATTCTAACCAGAAAAATGTTTGGCCAGTCTCTGCCTTGTGATTTGAATCTCCCTTGCAAACTCATGCCTAGAGGCTGTCAGTGTAGATTTTGTGAGCTTCCTCTACAAAGTTTTGGTAACTGCCCAGAGTTTTGGGTGGTGAATGCACAAGAGGGACACCTGTTGATGAGCCAAATGTCTCTAAGAGAGAGAGCTACAGAGGCCCAGCCACCACACTGGCTCAGTTCTTCACTGCTTCTTTCTCGCTTCCTTTGTCCTCACTTTCCCTCTGGGTGGCATCTGAGTAGAGGGGCAGCATGTAATCATCCCTTTGTTCCACAAATATTTATTGAGACTTTCTACGTCGCAGGCACTATTCTGGGTGTTTGTGATACACTAATGGAAAAAAAAAAAAAAACAGACAAAAAAAGAAATAAAATGCAAAGCCTGCAGCATCATTTCATGACTGTCAGCCAGGTCAGGCCACATATCATACCAGTGCAGATGGACACTTCCCATCAGGTGCAGCAAGCAGCAGGAGGACAGAGACATAACAAGAGACCCTCTACTGTTTACCAGCATATCCCCAGTGCCCAGAACAATCCCCAGACCATTACAGATGCTCAGTAACTATTTATCGAATATGTGAATGAGTGTATGCTTTTTCTTGAACCCACATGCTACCTAGAGAGAAAGACTAAAACATACTGCATTGTTATTATTATTAAAAACTGAATTATTAACATGCTTAAGTAAAACCTGGAGGAACTAAGATAACATTAACTGACAGCATTCAATTTTTCTGCCAGCAGCAGGAATCGGAAATCGAGAAAAACTAAGACCTGACAGAAGTGTGTATGTCTATTTCTTATTCACTTTTCTGAGGACCATTTAAATACTTTGGAATATTTTTCCCTTTTCCTTGAGCATTTTTTTTTTCTAGATCCAGTGATACAGTTGACATCTCAAAGTTGATGTTTCAGTTCCACTCCTTTTTGGCAGTGTAACTGAATAAGGCACATTACAAGTGCAAAATTTGATCTCCACATTTGCACTGTAATGAACAGACCAAGAATGGGTAGTGAGATGTAGTGAGATCTAATCAGTAATAAAAAAAATCTCCCCACAAAAAAATCATTAGGACCAAAAATATTCATAGCCAAATCCTAGCAAAGGTACAAAGAAGAAATAGTAGCAATCCTCTGGAAACTATTGCAAAAAAATCAAGAAGGAGGAATTTCTTTCCAACTCATTCTGTAAGGCCAGTATCACCCTGATACCAAAACCAGACAAGGACACAACAACAAGAAAACTACAGACTGATATACCTGATGAACATAGATTCAAAAGTCCTGAACAAAATACTAGCAAACTGAATCCAACAGCACATAAAAAAGCTAATACACCATGTTCAATATATTTCATACTAGGGATGCAAGGATGATTCAACATACACAAATCAATAAATGTGATACGCCATGTAAATACAATTAAAAACAAAACCATATGAGCATCTCAATAGACACTGAAAAAGTATTGCATAAAATTCAGCATCCTTTATGATAAAAAAAATCTGAAAAATTAGGCATAGAAGGAACATACCTCAAAACCATCTATAACAAACCCATAGCCAACATTATATTGAACAAGGAAAAGTTGAATGGATTCCTCCTAAGAACTGGAACAAGACAAGGATGCCCATATTCACCACTCCTATTCAACATAATACTAGAAGTCCTAGCCAAAGCAATCAAACAAGAGAAAGGAATAGAAGGCATCCAAATTGGAAAAGAGGAAGTCAAATTATCCATTCCCTGCTGATATGATCTTATATCTATAAAACCTTAAAAACTCTACCAAAAAACTATTAGATTTGATAAATTCATTAATATTTAAGGATGCAAAATCAATGTACAAAAATCAGTAGTATTTTCATACACTAATAATGATGAAGCTGAGAGCCAAATCAAGAAGGCAATCCTATTTACAATAGCTACAGAAAATACTTAGGGATGTGTTTAACCAAGTAAGTGAAAGATCTTTACAAGGAAAACTACAAAATACCAATGAAAGAAATTGTATTAAATAGATGACACAAACAAATGTGAAGAGTCACATGGCCACATAAGGAGGCCATAAAATGCTGGCCGTTGTATTTTCATGAGTTGTGCTGCTTCTACAACACAATCTTTAACAGTTCTAGCACCTTCAAAATGTCACTATAAGTCATTTATATAATTTCTACAGTAATTTTTCATTTTCTTCTCTAAGCTCCACACTAGAATCTCAATACCTTGATAGAAGGGAGAGCGTATTTTTATTTTCTCTTTATTTTTGTGTCTGTAGATACCACTACAGTTTTAACCTGTCATAGGTACTCAATCTATGAGTAAGTAAACAGGTAAGAATAGTATCATTTAAATCCTCTGCAGATCCTTCACAGTGACATTTAATGGCGAGAGGAGGAGGGAGGAGGGCAGGGAGTACAGTGCAATAGGGAAGGGTTGGTAGATACAGTAGTCATCAGAATCAACATATTTTAAAATAAATATGATGACTTGCTCCAAAATTCTGATAGATATAGGAAAAGTGCTTCTCTGGTTGTGGGGGTGGGAGTTGGGAGGGTGGATGTTGCCTGAAAACCAGAGGGAGAAAAATTTTTAAGGTAAGGAAAGTGTACTCTGTCTTGATTAGGGGTGCTATTAGTACATCACATTTATCTAAACTCATCAAAATGTACACTTAACATCTGTGCATTTCATTATATGTAAATTATACCTCAATAAAATTGCAAAAAACCCACAACTTAGAAAATATGATGCATTAGCAAAAATAGAAAAGAATATGTAGAACTCTCCTCAATCAAATCTATTTGATTCTAATTCAACAGTAAGTTACTTCAGAGAAAGTCCACAGTGGGATGTTCTCTATGGTGTTGCAGTGGCAGCAACTCAGGTCTGTGACTTAGCCTCCTGTCTTTCTCTTACTAGTGTAGGGCTCTTAGGGAACAGGGCATCTACTTACAGCTAATCAACGTGACCTCTGCACCATAAGTCGTGTCAAGCAGAGATTGTGAAGAAATATTGTGAAGAAACTATCACAAATGTTGAAGAATAAACTTTATTTAAGGAGCCTTCTGATATTTAGGGGGAAAAAAACTTATAATTTTGTTTTGATGGAAACCCAAATTGATTCCTGTCATACAGGGGAGAAATCTGTATGCATTACTAGGGTAGTAGATATTGTGTGAAAGTAGGTATGCAAAACAATTATCCCAAATATACATGTATAATTTATATTATATGTGTGCATATATATTAATGTGTGTGTGTATATATATGTGTGTACAGAGAGAGAGAGCACTCAAGAGAGAGAATGTATGCAACAGACAGAATTCTAAAAGTACTTTTGTAGTATTTCATGTCAGCTACAATAGAAGAGAAACCTGAGACTTGCCGAGAACTGTCACATGAAGATTGTGAACAGCAGTAAGATTGTTGCTCCAAAATTATAGCAGTGAAACAACCAGAGAAGCTGTCAGAATGTGCAGACCTCCCAGCCTGTCGGTTTAGAGCTTTCACTGTGCGTTGGGTATCCAATCCGCCCTACAGAGCGTTAGGAAATACACATGGAATGAACAGAGATGCCACTCAAAAGTGTTTGCGGAAACTTTGCTCTCCAATTGAGTGACTCATAGATGAAAGTTTACGACTCACAGCATAAGCTGTTTTATGAAAACAAATAAACAAACACATTTTTAAAAAAGCAAAAGCAAAACAATGTAAAAAGAACAAAATCTTCTCCATAATCATCACTTTAGTTTTAATGCGTCCAATCTGACAAAAGCAAAAACATGGCATATATGAAAGTAGTTTCCCAGATGAAGGAGTGCATAATATGGGTGACTTGTGGAATATCTAGGCTTCCATAGAAAGAATCTCTCAACTCCATAATTTCTTTTAAAGTGAAGGGATGCCGAATTAGCGATGAAAAACTTTCATTGATATTTAACCCTATCAATTTCAGTGAAAGCAACTAAATTTAAAACCACTCACTAATTGCTCATAGTTCTGATCCTTGGCTTAGAATGTGAGTCAGAATAATTCATTTTATTTGAGGATAGGTGAGTTTTCTAAAAGAAATGATGATTTTCATTCCGAGGGTCTTTCAATTTTCCTTTTTCTGCCAACATGCCTTCAAAAGTTAATCATGTTTCAGTATGTCATATCCTGAATATCACCCCCTTCCTTTGCAAGAAGATTGGATTTAATCACATCTCCAGGACTCTTCACACTTTAATCATTTTATTTGGTTCTAGTTTAGGGTAAAAACTACTGTCGATAAATTGTTCCTTCCATTTGTATAATATATTCTTTCTATACAATTTTGCACTGTGCTTTTCATTTAAAAAATTTTTGACTAAAAATTTATAAAAATGAATTATCATGTTGAGCAATTGGTTGGTTTCGAATTAAAAAAACTAACAATAATATTGTAAAAAATCAATGCTAATAGTGCTTAACGGTAGTGGATAAATGCCTGTCTATTCAGTATCATGCTGTTTTAATTACTCTAAGTTTACAATGATAAAACTAAAAAAACATAGCTCTCTCTCTTCCTTTCTTGCTTCTTCTATCTCTATTTTTAGGATATTTCTGGGTATTTTTTTTCTATTTTATTTTTGGAATCAGCTTGTTGAGTTTCCAAAAATATGCTGTTGTTATTTTTATTGGGATGACATTAAGTTTTTAGATAAATTTGAAGGATAACTGCCATTCTTATGATGCTGCATTTTTTCCCCCAAGAATGCGTCTTTCCTTGTGCTAAACCTTCTTTTGTATTTCTCAGTGGAATGTGCAGTTTTTTCACAGAAGATCTTATACTTTTTGTTAAGTTTTGTACTTTATCTTTTGATATTTTCTTCTTGTACTTAGTTATTGTCCGTATCAGAAACCCCTTTTATTGCTAAAAGTTAATTTTGTCTCCAGCCCTGTAACTGCTTTTTCTTATTATTTATAGTGGTCTTCCAATTCTTCCTTCTGGATTTTCCGAGGAAAAATATCTATCATTCTCAAATCTTAATAACTTAAAATTCTCCTTTCTAATTTTTCTAAAGAAATTCCTCAATACATTCCATAATATCATTAATTAATACTCTAAAACAATTTATAATTAAAATGTTAATGACAAATTTTGTTGCTTTATTATTGATTTTAAAGAGAATGTTTCTAATGATTTCTCAATTAGCATACATATACCATTTTGCATATATATAAATAGAGTCATATGAAAGCTATTTTCTTTTATTATGATTTTTTAAAATTCAAGACTAAATATTAGATTTTATTAAATATATTTTTCCCCACCTAGTGAGATTTATGACTGTCTCTTTTGACTTGCTAAATATATTGATCTATATTTATGCTAGCCTATGAATTTAACCACACTAACATTCCAGGAAAAAATTGCAATTGCTTCACTATTAATTAATTAAACAGTTAAATTTTGCTAGTTATTTTTAAAATGTTTTTCTTAGTATGCTTGAGTAAATTTTTCTGTGTTTTTCTTTTGTGTGTTTCCCTTTACTGTAATTTGGGTGTCAATGTGCTGTACATATTCTAAAAAAGTTAGGAGGATTTATTTTTTTCCTATGCTCTGAATAATTGAAATTTAATTGCAGTTATGTGTTACTTGAAATTTTGGAAGAATTCCCTTGTGAAACCATCTGGGCAATCGCTATTAGACAACTTTATATCCTGAATGGTAAGTGGTCTGTGCAGTGTTCCAGACCCTCTTTCTGGGGTCAGTTTGATACCTTGTATTTAAAAAAAAAAAAAAAAGTATTCATTTCACCCATGTTCTCAAACTGACTTGCAAAGATTTGAATCAATTAATCTTCCTTCAATTCGTCTTTTTAGAATTCTACTAATTGTTCCAATGTCTCTGGTTATTTCTTTATTTTCATTGAGAAGGTTATGTAATTGTACTTTTTATTTATGTTCTCGATTTTATTCCTATGAAAGAACAATAGAATTTATTTGTTCTAACATTTAACAGTTTATACTTAATTTTTGCTTTAATTGTGATTTCTCACTTTTTTTCTTACATTTGTTTTCTCAAACATTTAAAATTGGATGCAGACTGCTTTAAATATTATACATTATGTTTTCTCTTTATGCTATTTAAGCCGTTTTCTCATAGGTTCAAAAACGCATGTTTCAATTGGAATAATTTTCTAAATCATTTCTAAATTTGGTTTGATTTTCTCTTTTTTCTAAAAGAGATGTGTAAGAGAGAAATTTTACGTTTCCTGGTGGGAAGATCATTCCCCTTTCTTGTTATTAATTTCCATTTTATCGTATTGAGGTTATATTATTTACTCTTTGGAATTTATTAAGCTGTTTTCTGAAGCCCAATATATGTCAATATATAAATATTATT
>RJWJ010010829.1:0-45924 GCA_004363605.1 Indri indri | reverse complement strand
ACTACAGGCATGTGCCACCATGCCCGGCTAACTTTTTCTATATATATTTTTAGCTGTCCAATTAATTTCTTTCTATTTTTGGTAGAGACAGGGTCTCGCTCTTGCTCAGGGTGGTTTCGAACTCCTGAGCTCAGGACGATCCGCCTGCCTCGGCCTCCCAGAGTGCTAGGATTACAGGCGTGAGCCACCGCGCCCGGCCTCAGGGATGCTCTTGAGAGCAACAAACCCCAGGCTACTACTGTTTGGAGGTGTCGTCACCTCCAGGCTTGGAATAGGGCGCTCCTTCAGTCTGGGCTCTGTTAAAAGGAGAAAGAAACAGCTGGCTGATACAGAGGGCCCAGGAAGCCCTATAGGATTGGATGAAAATCACAGCTGGATGCAGCTCAGCAGCTCTCTAGCAATGGCAGCTGCTGCCCTTCCCCTTCTTAAGGGCCAGCCTCCTTTTTCCACAGATTGCTGTGCCGGCACAGGCCCTGGGGAAAATGAATCAGTCTGTCCATCTCTGTGACCACTGTTTTCAGGGTCCAACATGGCTCCCTGCTGGGGCTGTGCTAGGCTTTTTGTCGATGAGGTGTTGAGGTAGCACAATTTCAGGATGTGGGTATCATCAGTAACGTTTCTCTTCAAGAAATCCCGACTAGACAGATGGAAAGCCATCTGCGGCTTTACAAGGTGCACCCCACTGTGGAAGGCAGGCGGTTGGTGACTGTTCCTCCCAAGGCCCTGTTGGGCTGGTAGCCGGAGCACTGGCCCTCCCACAGGGTGCTGCTGGTCACTGGCCCTATGCCTGCCTGGCAGCCAGCTGGCCAGGCCCCGGCTTACCGCCGTTCTCTCTCTTCTCTCCCGGCTGCAGTTTGCTTCCTCAGGGCTTTTTACTATCTGGCTCCTTTGGTTTCTGATCTAGTGGCCTTTCTCAGTTCCCGTATCAACAGCTTTAGTTGTACACCCCTCCTGCCTTTGAGGTGAGACCGAGACTGCATCCCATCCACCCTCTCCCCGCTGCCATCGCCGTGCTGCCCTCGCCACCTCCCCTCGTGGCCTGCCGTGTCTGTGTGCCAGAGCCCGGCGTCATTTCTGTGCGGTGTGATGTGCCCGTGAGCCCCGGCCTTGCTCCTCCCGTCACCGTCATGTCCAGTGAGCTCCTGGGCACATGTGGCCCAACGCCAATGGGCTGGCCCTGGTTTCTTGGTGCCACCTTCTCATAAATGGCTGTTTTGCCCACTGAAGGAACAGTGGGCATGGAATTATGGCCAGCATGTGTCTGTGAAGCTCTGAAGTGGGGTTACCCTGACGAATCTGATTGCTTGAAGTGCAGAAAACAGTGTGCAATGTGCCAAAAAAACAGTGGCAGCTTTGAAAGGATTTTTTCTGAAAGGCCTTTTACTCCTGTGTCGTATGTGACATAGCTTTTATTGAGCATGTCCTAGGGCAGGGCACTGTGACGGGGGTTCTGCCCCAGAGCCTTGGAAGTAGGTACCGTGCGTCGGCAACTGCCTGGCACAGTGTCGGATCTGAGGGGCAAGTGGAGAAGGGGGAGGGAGGGAGGGAGACGGGAGGAGAGGTGCCAGGACAGCTGAGACTGAAGGAGGACAGGGACGGGGACAAGAGGAAGGCTGGAGAGCAGGGATGGAGCCGGGGAGGGTGAGAGGGCTGTACTACCCACTGGCACCTGCAAAGAGTGTGCCGGAGCATGGCATCATCTCGGTGCAGTGTTGCGCCCCTCAAGGGGAGACAGGCGGCAGCGGACGAGCTGGTGAGGCAGCGGGGCCTGGCCAGGCCGGCTTCCTGCCCTCCTCTCCAGTGGCTGCCCTGCTGCAACGGTGTCTGCCGGCCGCAGGGAGCCCCCACCCCAAACGGTGTTTTTACGAGGATAGGCCAGAGCCTGCCAGGTTCAAGGACGAAGGAATCAGGCAGATGCGAGCTACGTTTGCTGCTGTTAATTACACAGGGCCGCTTGTATTTCCAAGCCACTAGTTTTCAAACTTTGTCAGTGGCGGAACTCTTTTGTCAGACTCAGAATCTAGCAACTAGAGGGGAAAGAGTGCAGCCGCTCCACCGCGGAGGAGGTCCTGTAAGACAGGGCGGGACGCGGGAAGCCCTTTCTAGACAACGGGAGCAGATTGGAGGGGGAAAGGTCCTGCCTGCCCCAGTGAGGAAGCTAAAAGAAATGGCCGCACAACCCTTTGGTGCGTGACCACCCCTGGCATCCGTGATGCCCATGACTGCCGCAGATAGGAGCCTCGCTGGTGGCAGGGAGACTCTTTGTCACTTGGGGCTGCCAGTGGTGCGTGGCTGTTAGTAGCTCAGGCTGGAAATTGGAAGGAAAAAAGGGACAGGAGAAGCCCCCTGAGGCCAGGCCCTTGGGCTGGAGAGCTGGCAAGCCGAGGTCACCCTAGGGCCTGCAGGGGTGGGGGTGGCAGACCAAGCCAGAGGCAGCAGCCAGCCAGCCCCATGGGGCACAGGGCCCAGAGGGCTGGTCATGGGAGGCTGAGAGCTGGCTTAGGGACTGCACCATTATCTGGGCATGTAAGGACAGACCATGCAGGCAGTCACCCGGGAGGTGGGGATTGGTGGGGTAACACTTGAGGGGAGAAGCCAGCCCAGGCCCTCTCGTGCACCCAGCGCTGTGCCCCTGCCCACCGCTTTCTCGGTCAGGGTAGCCCCTGCTGCAGCCGCTCACTCATCTCATCCTCATCCTCATCTCACGTCCGTCTGTCCGACTTTGCCACCTCCCTGTCCACCCCCAAGGCTGGGTCAGAGCCCCTGCTCAGCCCCGGCCACTCTCCCCTCCCCTCTGCAGGATGACATGCACAGGGTCATTGACCGGCAGCTGATGGACACGCACCTGAAGGAACGGAACCAGCCGGCTGCTGCCTTCTCCAGGGGCCACGGTGCAGGGCGGGGGGACGAGCCCAGCACCACTGAAGGCAAACGGCTCTTCTCATTCTTCAGGAAAATTTAACTTGGGAGGAGTCAAGCCACCAAGGATGGGTGGACTGGAGGAGGCTTAAAAGGCGGTAGGGCCTCCCCTGAGGCCTCAGGCTGGCAGCTGCACCGCCCCCGCCTAGGGCCCAGTGGGTGCCCCCTTTTGCCAGCGGGGATGGAGACCTCAAGGTGGGGGCCTGCCTTGGCCTCTGAAGGCTGCCCTCACCCTGCCACCTGGCCAAGCCTTCCCCAGGATCCTGTCATCAAGCAGGGCTCAGGCCGCTTCCCAGAGTGGCCCCTTGCTTGGGCTCTGCGGCTCAGACCCAACGGACTGCAGCCCACCCGCAGGTACTGCTGCCTCAGCTTTAGGAGACGGGTAACAGAAGGAATGGAGGCCCCTCTCTGCATGCCTCAGGAGGCCTGAGCCTCTTTTCCTTCCCCAGTCCCTGGCCCGGGGAGCTTAAGGGGGAGGTGGCGGCCCCTCGCCCACGTGCATGCACCTGTGCCGGAGCACCTCTGCGGGCAGGAGGCCGAGTGGCGGCCACGGGGCTTAAGAGCTGGGGCCTATCCCAGCTCGGCTGAGGCCATCCCAGGCCCCAGGGAGGAAGGAGGCCCTGTCCCCTGACTGCCACTGCTCTCCCTCAGCCTCTTTCAGTGTGGTCTTTGCCCCTCAGCAGGGCCCAGGCCAGGCAGTGTGTTCTCACTGGTCCACTGCTGGCTTCAGCCACCCAGCCCTTTCCCCGTCACAGGACCGGGGCTGGGAGGGGTCTCTGCTTCCCGTAGCCCCCTGCGCCCTCATGTATGCAACTTCTTGGCCCAGCCAAGAAAGTCTGGGCTGCAGGATGGCCCCAGAGGGGTCTGTGGTCGGCCACCCCCCCACCTCCAGGGCGGTCTCAGCACCACAGAGTGGACGGGAGAGGGGAGGCCGCTGGGGCCTCCAGCTACTGCCCGCCAGGCCTGCACTAGGCCGGGGCCTGGCCCTGCTGCTGCTCCTTCCTCAGCAGCTGCTCCACTGTCCGCACCAGGCCCGGCAGAGGCTCCGCGGCCCATTCAGTCTCCCTTCCTCACGCGGGAAAGCACAGCAGGGATGAGCGGAAAGAATGTACCTATAGATATGTACATACCACAGTGCTGTAATTTTGTATGTAGTAATCATGTAAATACATGTATGGATTTTATAATATACTATATATATAAATCTATAAAGGCATATTTTTAGAAAAACAGCGCACCACTGCTTCTTTTGAAAATAGTCTGAATAAGAATAAAATGAATTTCTACACAGCTTCCTGTCTTGGTCTCTGGGCACTTGGAGGGGTGGACCCACTACTGGGCTGCTGGAGAGATAGCAACAGCGTGTCCCCTGCAACTGAGAGGTTACCTGAGATGCTGGTCTCCAGTCAACGGATTTGGCCAGGAAGGGGCACCTCTCCTAGAGGAGAGCAGCATCCTGCCCCCCACCACTCCTGCCAGGCCTGGCCTCCCCGCCAGTGCCACGGCGTCTGCACTGTTCCCCAGGCTACAGCCAGGGCCCTGGAGCCTGGTAGAAACTTTGAGCCAGAAGGAAGCCACCCCAAGCAAAGGCTTCCACGGCGTCCTCCTGGGCGTGCGAATAAACACGGAGCCTCCCCTGGCATCTTACCGCATGTGCTCCCAGCCACTGCATCAGACCAGAGCGGAAACTCACCCCTGGACCAGCCGTTCATGGAGAAAATGGACTTGGCTTCTGCAAGTGTCCCAAGGCCCCAACAGGCACCTGTGCAAGGCTGAGGCCAAGAACAAGAGCTGGACGTAACGGATGGGAAGAAGCCAGGCCCACCCAGAGCACAGCTGGAGGGAGAGCAAACAGACCCTGGAAGAAAATTTGGCAGCTTGAACCTTTATTTTTAGTATTTTTTTTTTAAAAAGCATAATTAGAAACTTTCAATACAGAAATAATCCTAGCAAACCATTGAAAAGTTTTGACAGAATTTCACATCAGGTCCACTAGGACATCGGTTCAGCCCTGAGTCCCCCACCCCCACCCACAACCCCCCATTCATGCGTGTAACACTCAGTGGGACAGGCACACCATCATCGCCAAAATCCCCCCACCGCCTGGGTCTGGAGGTCCAGCTGCCAGAAGCCATGGGTGCCTCGAGCCCGGCTGGAAGCTCCCAGGACACCCCTCTTATTGCTTGAATTTGCAAGCACACCACGCTGGCCTCACCTGAATGCCCAGGGACAAGTGTGCCCCCCACTCACCAGCACAGGAGCCCGAGTGCCGAGCGTCCCCACGGGGCCCATGGTCAGCCAGGACAGTCCTGAGGACAGAGCCCCCGCTTCTGCTCCTGGTTCCTCAGACCAGAGGGGGCTGCCTGCCCCCTTCCGTGCCCCCCCGCCCCCTTTCCAGGTCCACCGAGCTCCCAGCCCCATCCCATGGCTCCAGAGTGAAGGCCTGCCACGCAGAACCAACGGCGTTTGGCAACTTGGGCAAGTGGAGAGAAGAAACCCCCAGGTGAGAAGAAACCCCCAGTTTTTATTGATTAAAAACCCATCCACAGTGTTAACATGGAAAATCTGCAGTGTGATCTGTGATGTGATTGTCCAATCAGGGCTTTGCCTGGAAATTGCCTAGGAAAGGAAATCTAATAAAACCCACCATGGTGCTGAAATAATTCTTCCCAGTTACTTGATCCTTTTAGGGGAAAGGGGAATGAAGTGTCCGGGCTGAGGGGGCAGTAATCAAGTCAGACGACCCTGGTTTTTCCTCCAGGGCGCTGGGGTGGGTCTAAACTGCCTTCCCCCAAGCCCCCAGCCACTCCTTTCCGCCCGCTAAGAAATCCTCCTGCCACCTTTGCCCTGCAACAGTTCTGTCAGTGGTCCGACGCTGCCTGCCGTCCTAGCCCAGGGCTGTTGTCCCCACAGCCACTGGCACCCATGCCCCAGGTCCACAGGTGCCTGGCGCTGCATCAGGGACTCAAACTCCAGTGGGAGGCCCCTTCTCCATTCCCACCAAGAAACAGCCAAGAGCCTGGTCCCACAATGACAGGAAGCCTTTCGCTTTTTCTAAAAACACTGGACCCAAAGTGAGGTGGCCACAACTTTTAGTGCTGTGCCAGTCAAACCTCAGGGAAAGAAAATAATTGTGAAGAACTTAATTCATTTGATTTGGCTTCATTTTATCTGTTAAAATAATGCTTCTATGGCCCCCTGCAAGCCCCATCTCTGTGCAAACATCCCCCTACCTTTCTGCTGGAACTGAAACATGTTGGTATAAATCAGAAGCCGTGGCTCCCCTGGGTTTGCAGCTCAGAGGCATCTAAAAGGCAGGAGAAGAAATCTGTTGGCCAGAGGGCAGGACTGCCTGCCTCTGGGGAACCGCAGGGCTGGGGCCCACCTTGAGGCCGTGTGCCCCAGCTCCCAGAGGACAATGGGGAGGGACGAGAGCAGGCAGGGGCCCCACAGAGGCCGAGACCCTGTGTGCCGGGGACAGAAGTCGACAGCCTGTAGGAGAGAACGAGCAACGCGGAGCCCACTTCACCGGCCCAGGGTGGCCAGCTACACGGCTAAGAACACGACGCTGTCTCCTCCGGAAGCTGCTGGCAGTACGATGGGACGGGGAGGGGAGCGGGGAGGGTCCGTTGCAGCAGGTTGGCGTTAAGGAGGCAAAAGCCAGAGCAGGACGAGGTGTGCGGTTGGTTAGAGCAATATACACTATGTACAGACTCTGGTTAATCAGTCCGCTCGGCCCGCAGCGTCCTCGCCAGGTCCAGGCGCCTTGGCCAGGGAGGAGGGGGCACCGGTAGGGGAGGGCAGGCTTGTCCAACACCTTCTTGGCACTGGGGGACGGGGAGGAGGAAGTGCCGATGGTGCCTCCCAATACAAAAACGTGGAGAGAATTCTTTAAATAACGGCACGAAACTGAGACTGTCCCCCGAGGAGCCCCCCACGGGCCTCGGGCTGGGGGAGGGACCGCAGCGCAGTCTCTGCGTGGGCTGGGGCATTAGCAGCAGCGTTTCTTTCGTTTACTGTTCCTCGTGAGCTTCACCACGTCGTTCTGTTGTTGCTGCTGCTGTTTCGCCAAGTTGTCTTTCTTTGCTCGAAGGACCAGCTCTGTGATGCAGTTGAACATCTGTGGGATGAAAGAGGTAGGGCCGGCCTCAGACCTAGCGACCTAGCGACCTAGCGAGGAGGCCCCTGCTGGCCCAGCTATTTCCACTGTAAATTTTTTTTGTCCTCAAAACCCGTTCTAAAAGGAGGTGGTGAATATTTAAAGGTCAAAAAAGAACAGCATTGCTACTTGAGAGGCTGAGGCAGGAGGATGACTTGAGCCCAGGAGTTTGAGGCCAGCCTGGGCAACATAGCAAGACCCCATCTCTTAAAAAAAAAAAAAAGGAACATCAAGACCCATGAGCTGTATGGACTTGGAGAAGTCAATCTCTCAGGGGTTCTCCAGTCTTTTTTTCACACAGAGAAGGAACCCCTTTTCATTCAGCTGGAATCTTCTGACAAGAAAGATAAAGGTGCCCCTGTTCCACTCACAGGTGGGAGGGGACCCAGGGCCTCCAGCTCCATGCTACCTCACTGCACACGGGGCCCAGAGGTCCTGCCTGGAACCTTTCCCAGACTCCTGACTCCTTCCGATGCCAAGATCCAGTGAGACTCCATCTACCGCCGCAGTCCTCTCCTCCCCTCGGCCCCGGAAAGGTGAGTAGCAGTCACCGTGCCGGTGGGAGCAGCCACTATCTACAGGGCGTGCGCTGTGCACCGAGTGCTGGACGTGACTTTCTTCACTTAGCCTTCACCACGTGGAAGGCAGGGGCTCCCCCTCCCCCAGGCTGCAGATGAACAGAGGAAGCCCAGAAAGGTTAAGTCCCCATCCACGGTGAGCAGCCTGTACTCCCACCTCTGGGCAGCATGTGACCCCAGAAGCAGTGGGGGTCCCGACTTCCCTTGGGCCTCTGGGCTCCACACACCCTGGCGCCGGACGCCCCTAAGGCTGGCGAGTGGAGCCAGGCAGGCCGGGCCCGTGGAACCCAAGTGCTTTCCCACAGCCCAGCAGCAGTGAAAGGGACGCTGCCCCAGGCCGGAGGCCCGACCAAGCCGCAGGGGCCACGTGTCCCCAGCAGCCCCTGAGGAGCTTGCGGGAGCTGCCTACCTGAGCTCAAGGCCACAGCTCCTGGCCTCTGCACGCAGCCAAGGCCCCAGGGACAGCAAGAGCAGGAAGAGGTGACTGTGGGAGGGCCCGGGCAGGGCCGAGGAGGCAGAGGACTGGAGACTTTGGTGAGGGACGGATCAAGTTTTGACTCAGCGTCTTACTAGCTGGGGGATATTCCTTAAGTTACTTAAACACCTGGAACCTCAGTTTCCCTATTTTTTCTACCTCAGAGGACTGCTGAAATATGAGCTTAGAACTTCAAAGGGCCTGGCCTAATGCCTGGCATGCAGCAGGCAGTGAATGGCAGTTACAGTGACATTTCTGTTTGTCACTCATGCCCCGCGCAGACCAGGAGTGGGGAGAAGGAGCCGTGGGGCGGGGCAGAGCCAGAGGCGCACCGGCCCTGTCGCCCCGCCGCAGCCAGGCCTCACCTCCTCCACGTTGACGTTCTCCTTGGCGCTGGTCTCGAACAACTGGATCCCCATCTGCCCAGCGAATTTGTAGGCATCTTCCGTCTCCACCACCTTCCGCTCAGGGTCGTCATTCTTATTACCCACTTCAAGGCAAAGCAGAGTCAGCCCAGCCCTGAAGGGCACCTCCGGCCACCCACCATCCCAGCGTCCTCGCCCCAGGGTCCAACCTCACCTAATATTCGGCACACATCGTCACAGTTCTGGTTGATTTCGTGAAGCCACCGCTTGACGTTGACGAAGGATTCAGCACTGGTGACGTCATAAACCACAATGACCCCATGGGTCCCCCGATAATATCTGTAGAGCCAGGGTGTGTGTCAGAGGTTCAGCCCTGACAAGAGCAGCCCCTTTGCTAGGACCCACCTGACTGTGTCAGGACAGCAGCCAGGGCAGTGGCGAGGGGGTGGCCAAAGCTTCACCCCACAACCCCCAGAGTCTAGGTTCTCCCCGGCCTCAGCCGACACACTCGGGCCGCGCCTGGCCAGCAGGAAAGGCTGCCCGGGCAGCACTGGCTTCTCTCGCCAGGGCACCAGAGTAGGAGTGCTCAGCCCTGAGGTGGCGCCAGGTCTGAGGAGTCACCCCCGGTTGTTCAGAGTCTGCTGCTAGTAGCTTAAAACTTCTTGGAAGTTCTCATTTTTTAATTCAGACGATTTTTGTATTTGATATCATGTCATCACTGTCTTTGAACATTCAAAAAACTTTCTCTCCTCTGACCCGTTTTTAGAGAAATGCCCAAGAAGCTGCACCATCCGTGAATCCCTAGCGAAGTCTGCGTCCCCTCCCCCAGGGCCAGTGGGCCCCTCCCTTCCTGCTATTCTAAGCTCATCCCTGCTGGTGGCAGGGAGAGCGTGGAGGCCGCATGGGCATCCAGGGACAGCGGGAAGAGGGGGACTCGCAAAGCCATCGTGCAAATGCACAGAGCCCAGGGCCAGGTGGAACGTCTGGAGAGAAGGGGCACGTCAGACATTCCTCTGCAGACTCCGGTCCCACCCCCCCTGCCAGTTCAGGAGGACACAGGAAGGACCAGGCCCGTGTTCCTTGCTGAGCCCTCGTAGAGCCAGCAGCCAGGCAGCACCCCCACCCGAACGCTACAGAATCAGCCAGAACCGCCCCTCTACGCCTTCTTCCCAAAGCTGTAGGGATTCTCCCTCCGTGGGGGCTCCCCAGGACACCCAGCGGCAGACCCCAAGTGGACAGGCTGCTTCCCCCGACCTCTGGCTGCCACCTGCCCAGCCCTAAGCACCTCCACGTGCCCGAGGCTCATCAAGAGCACAGCTGCTCCTTGCCCGAGCCGGAGGCAGCGCCAGGCCCTGCAGGCTGAGTGAGGATGAGGCGGCCAGGCTGGAGGGGGCAGCTCCGGTCCCATCCCCCTGCCTGTCAGCTCTGGCCACCTCTTCACACCTGAGGCCCAATCCAAGGACAAAGATCAATGCTGGGTCCAACTCTGAAAGGCTGTGGACCTTGGGAAGGCTACTGCATTCGGCTCGCCATGCCTCAGTTTCCTCAACTGCAAAACAGGTAGGCTACTACTTACCTCCTGGGGGGCCGTGAGGGATAAAGGAGGGACCGTATGCTACCGAGGGCTCAGGAGCAGTCACACTCAATGATAGATGCGCCTTGTTATCATTACTAACATAACTTCCATGACAATCTGGAGTCCCCAAGAGAGGTGGAAGGAAACCAAGGGCAGCTCAGTGGGCGGCCCTGAAGGCTGCGGAGCAAGAGGAACCGCTGGTGCACCCAGGGGCCCAGCCCCGCCTGGCCCTGCCCACAGCTTGGCTCCCAGGGCAGCAGCGCTCCCTGGCTTTGGGGGAGCCGTGGCAGTCAAGCCGTCTTGGCACCGGGCCCAAGAACCAGCTCTGGCCTCGGCCGGGCCCTCCAGCAGCTGCTGCTGAGGGCGCCAGCTCAGCACACGGGCGGCGTGGCGGAGCCTTCCGGAGCGGGCACGCAAGTGCACACCAGAACCACAGGCACAGACGACTGTCCCCTGCCAGCAACGGAAGTGCGAGGAGTTGGAATGCCTCTGCAGACTCTCTCTGCTGAAGATTACTAAAGGTGCCAAGAAATGCCACAGCCATGGACCCAGTACAAAGCCCCCCGCTGCTCCCCGGGAACCTCCGCCTTCTCTGGGGCCTAGGGAAGGGGCTTTGCCCAAGAGCAAAGAACTAGTCTGGGGACCAGGTTGGGGCTCAGAGCTCTGGCTAGGAGGGCAACGGTGCCTCTGGGCTTCCTGGCCCATCACCCTCAGGAACCACTCCCACCCGCCAGCACTGCTATGAGCCAGGCACAGCGCTAGGGGTTTTATAGCCATTAACCTTGTTAATCTTTGCAACAACCTGGTCCAACAGACAGCAGGATGGCCATGCTACCAGTGAGGACGTGAGGCCCAGGTCCAGTGCCCGGAGCCTCCCCTCCTCGTCACCCTCTCACCTCCACCCCAACCTCTCTCCTCCCCAGCCGCACCTCTCAGGACCAGCAAACCTCAGCCACTGATGACAAGAACTCAAGAGGGGCTGACAATGGGGCTCTTTCTTGTCACGCTATTAGGATGCAATTTCAGTTTCTCTTTTAATGCCCCGAATCAGAAAAGGTCATGCTATTGCACTCTGACTGCCCCGTTGCTGAAAATTCAACTTTCCTAGAATCCTTTTTTTTTTGAGACACAGTCTCACTCTGTTGCCCGGGCTAGAGAGCCCTGGCGTCAGCCAAGCTCACAACAACCTCAACCTCCTGGGCTCAAGCGATCCTCCTGCCTCAGCCTCCCAAGTAGCTGGGACTATAGGCATGCACCACCATGCCCGGCTAATTTTTATATATATATATATATATATATATATATATATTTTTAGTTGTCCAGCTAATTTCTTTCTATTGTTTTAGTAGAGACAGGGTCTCGCTCTTCTTCAGGCTGGTCTCGAACTCCTAAGCTCAAACGATCTGCCCACCTCGGCCTCCCAGAGTGCTAGGATTACAGGCGTGAGCCACCGCGCCCGGCCGAATCCTTCTTCGCCAGCAACCATCACAGGGGTCGAGTTTTTCGGTGGCCCTCGGTGGGCCCTGCAGTGCCTCCTGCCCATGAGGGGCAGAGCCCGAGACCCTACGATGGGGCTAACCTGCCCAGACAGGTGGGACGGCCAGCAGGTGCTGAGCGGGTGCCCACAGGCCACCAGCATGCAGGTCGCCCCTTTTGCGAGCACCCTGGAAACCCCTACTGCCCTCAGGTGGCTGAGCAACTCCTCCAAGTCTCCCCATGGAACGAAGGAGCCAGTTCACCTCTTCCCACACCGCCCTGCCCCAAAAGGAGCTGACTTCACAACAGCCGGCCAGGGGCTGTGCTCCCAGGGAGCGCTGGGTAAAGGCCTCAGTTCTAGTCCCTTCTACTCAGCCAAGCTAGGCTGCTTCATCCTCTCTGGGCCTGTTTTCTCGTCCTGTCAAGATTAAATGAAATAAAGCAGGTGAAGTCCTTAGCGACAGGCCTGGCCCCAAGTCAGGATGTGTGAGGTCAGTGCCCAGACCTATAGACCCGACAAGAGGTCCTGCCTCGCTCAGGCCAGCATACACCAGGGTGCCCGACACACTCATGCCAGTCCCACCCTATGGGGCCTGACCCCAGGGGTCCTCCTCAGGTCCTCACTGGCAGCTGCCAAGACACATGGGGCCAGACAGCCCTCACTCAGGTGGCCAATCAACAAGGGGTCACAGGGCATTGTGCCCAGGCAGCGCCAAGACTGGGAACCCCCAGGGTTTTGGGGAGTCCCAGGCCTCGGCACACACGTGCTCACCACAGGGCTACCCTCATGACAGAAGCCCTCCAGCTCAGGGCTGTTCGGGCTCCAGGTCCATGACCCCTCTTGCCCAGCATGGCCCACACACCTGTCCCTCCTCTCCCAGCTACCGCCATGGGGGCACCTCAGAAGATCCTGAGAGGCCTGGGATGGGCGACCAGCCTGGGGTCTGCCATGCTGTGGGGAGGAAGGGATCTCTGGCCAGGAAACTTCCTCATCAGCCTTCCTGAGTCCACTCGCAGAGCACCTTCCCTGGAAGGTGCCCACAGAAGGCCAGACGCAGGCCCGACTACACACAGCACAGCATGGAGCTCAGGCTCTGCCACCACTAGGAGCAGACCCCTTCTCAGAGCGCCCTCCTCTGTAAACTGGGGTGACGGCACTGCCCACAAAGCTGCAGGAGAGTGCGCCCAGACGATCCATGCCCGCCTGGAGCAGGGCACGTGGCATGCCCCACATTGAAGCCAATCCCAAAGACAGACCCTCTGGGAATCTGAAGCACAGAGTTTAAGCAACTTGCCCAAGGGCATGCAGTACAATTCCAAATTTGTCTGCCTTCAAACCCTGCTCTTTCCTAAAACCTGTTCCATTAACCCAACAACCAAGAGTCCCTCCACAAGACACCCGCTGGTCTGAGCTAGAGCTGTGTTTTCCTTCTGTTTGCAGCAAAAAGCCACAAAGGTGGGCAACCCGCTGGGCAGGTGGGTTGTGGCAGACCTCCCAGAGCTCTGGGGAGGGAAGGAAGGGCCTCCCGATGGCCTCTACACACCAGCGTTCCTCCCAGGCCTCCCGAGAGAGCCAGCTCGAGGAGTCAGGGTGGGCACCGGAGCCTGCACAGGCCGACCCCACTGTCCCAACTGACACCTACGAGAGTAACTATCATGACTACGTGTTCCATGGGCAGGGCGCTTCAGACCCACCTGGCGAGGCAAATGCTACCACTATTCCCATGGGAACTACAGGCCTAAGGGTAAACTGACTGCCAGTGGGGAGGGTCCGTAGTCACTATCCCGCCGGGGTGCTCAGCCACTGCCTGCTGCCCAGGGCAACAGTCACGCCCCGTCCCTGCCTCCTCTCGTATCTTCAGAAGGAGGAAGGGCAGCGCTGAACACTGCCCACTGTGGCCAGCAAAGGGCTCCCTTCCCGACAGCCTCAGGGAGCCACCAGTGACACTTCCGCCGTGACCGCTCAACTGCGCCCACACGCCAGCAGGGAGGGCTTCGGACAGGCGCGGGCTGACTCACGTGGAGGTGATGGTGCGGAAGCGCTCCTGCCCCGCCGTGTCCCAGATCTGCAGCTTCACCTTCTCCCCGTTGATCTCCACGGTCCGGATCTTGAAGTCCACTCCAATCGTGGTGATGTAGCTGCCTGCACGCACGCACACGCACACACACGCACAGCGCGTGAACGAGGCCCAGGCCTTGGGCTCCACCGTTCCCCCCTGCTCATTCCATGGGTCCCCTACGTTCTAGATGCCAGGGACAAAGCCCCAAATGAAGAAGACAAAGCTCAAGGTGAGGGTGACAGACAGGAGACAATGACACAAACTGATAAAGAGGACAATTTCAGAGAGCGTAGGAGCTACAAAGGAAATAAAACGGGATGGGACTGGGGGGAGAGGGGCAGGCTCCTTTAGAGTGGCCGGGTTGGGACCTGTCAGCTATGATCTGAGAATGGCTGCAGACCTGTAATGCATTTTGGGGTTCTCTTTTCAATTCAAAAAAAAATCTTAACCTCCCACAAAATTAACTTCCTAACAGGTCATGAGCAGTCCGCAAACCACTGCTCCAGCCAGAGGGGCGACAACGTGGGCAATCACGTTGGGTCGGGCACCTGTGGGAGGCAGGTAGAAGGCAGCTGAGGCTAGATTTTGGGCCTTTGTGCTATTTTCGAGAACTTGGACTTTCTCCTGTGTGATGGGGAGGCATTGAAGGGTTTTAATCGGAGGCAGGAGCTGCATTTTAAACAGCTCTCTTGGGGCCTCTGTGTGAGATGAGCAGAGGAGAATGTCTTGCTGGTCTAACAGCCCAGTCCAGGCTTCCAAAGGCCTGAACGTGAGGAACAACGCAGATTCTCGCTCCATCAGGAGCTCACCAATAACACAGGGAGGGAGACAACACACACAGCTACATGAAGGGTGGCAAGTGTACAGGAAAGGCCAAAGTTCAAGGTGGGGTGGAGACTGGGGCAGGCTGCAGGGAGGAAGTCACATGTGGGCCTAGCTTAAAAGAAGAGGTAAGATCTGGAAGGTTGAGACCCCTACACAGAGGCAAACAGCCGAGGCCAGTGCACAACTGGAACACGTTCAGAGAACAAGCCCGCACCTGGTGCTCCTCCAGTCCTAGACACGCTGAGGAGCGTGGCCTGGCACCTAGCAGGGTTAGGCACTTAAACAACTGATGGCTAAATGAGCAAACAAAAAATGCACAAGCTCTGTGAGAAAGAAAGTGGGAAAGGTGAGCTGAAAACAGATTATGAAGACCAGCGGCTCTTCCAAAATCACAAAGGACACTTGGCAGTGTCTGAAGACATTTTTGTCTGGGGGGAGGAAGAAAAATGCAAGTGGCAACTAGTGGGTAGCGCGCCAGGCTGCTGCTCCACACCCCTCAACACGCGGCACAGCCCGCAGCAAAGAACCTTGCTGTAAACTCCTGCTCAGGTGACAGAGGGCCACTGAGGTTTTTAAACAGAAGAAAGACCCTGCCAGAGACATGCACTAGCAAGAGGACTCGAGCAGTCTGGTTCAGGGTGGCTGGGAGCTGGGGAAAGGCTTCCAAGCTGGAACCAGCAATGAACTGAGATGCTGGGAGTAGGAAGGGAAAGGAGGAGCGAGATGGCCAAAGAGCCCTCCCAAGAGGTGAACGCTGATTGCACGGGGAAGTACAGGGACACTTTTCAGCATCATTAGAGGCTGTCCATTAGTTATCATTCTTGAACAGAAGATCATGGCAACAACAAATAGCTGGTATTTACTGAGATACTATTTAGTCCCAGGCGCTGCACCATGCGCTACCCCAAGTAATCCTACAACAACCCCACATGGGAGAGACCATTACGGTCCCACATTGCACCTGAGCACAGGCTTAGTCACTAGCTCAAGGTCACACAGAGAAACTCTTGTTCCCACAGCACACCACCAGTGGCGTTGCAGAGCCACTACAAGGGACAGAAAGGGGACAAAACCCACTTCTCCACCAAGAGGCATCTGCCATGTAGTCACTTCCTAAGCAGAGCTTGTCCCCCAACCACAGAGGGATTCCCCGCAAGACAACCACATTTCAGTCCTCAGAGAGGCCAACCCAGCCCGAAGCCTCTGCAACGAACCTGAACCTGACATATTTAACAAACAAAAATATGTTCGACATCACCAGCGAGCAGGGAGATGCAAATGTAAAGGAGTCAGCCCTCTTTGCCTATCAGCTTAGCAAAAATGAAGCCAACTACGGAGATCGAGCACTGATCAAAGCTGACCAGGGGCACTGTTGACCCCTTCAGGGGGTGTAAATTGAACTACTACAGCTTCTTTGAAGGCCAAGTTGGCAGTAGTTATGGAAATTGTTAAGTGCACACGCCCTGTGACCCAGTAACCGCACTTCCACAGAAATGCACGTACAAGAACGTACAATGTATCCCAAGTAACGCAACATCACTTAAAACAGAAGCAACCAGAAACCACACATTCATGAAGAGCACAGATGATGAACTACGGTGCATCCACACACAGCACAGAAAACTTCGCAGCCACTCAGGAGAACCAGCAAAGTGTGTGTGCAGCCATGATGCAGAAGGATGTTCTTTGATATGAGGAGGGGAAACCAAGTTGCCAAACAGCACATGGCGTTCAGAAAAAAGTCAGAAAGACACACACTGACCAGAGGCTACCGGGGCAGCACAAGGGCCAGGTGCAGGGACAACTTTCATTTTTCACTTTATTGACACCTTCCTGTTTGAAATTTTATATAGGCATGTACTATCTTATAATATTTTTAAACTTTTTTTTAAAATGTTGGACACGAAAAGACCCTGGGTAGGAAAAGGATGGGCAGCAAAAATGTTTTTTTGAACAAGGTGCATGAAGACAGACCACAGAGGCTTCTATCTGAAGTGCCATTAGGACCTAAGCCCCCCTGTCTTCTTCTGTCCTGTGGCAACCAGAATGAGAAAGTTCCCTGCCATGGGCAGACGGGGAGAGGCAAGTGTGTTCTGGGGGACTGGGGGTGGGGGGCAGGTAACAAACACACACCACCCAGCAGTACGCGGGGGAAGACTCACCTGAGAAAGTGTTGTCTGCAAAGCGTAAGAGTAAACTGCTCTTGCCCACACCTGCAAGAGAGAAAGCACCGAGATGAGAGGAGCCAGAGGTCCCTCCCTCCAGCCCCGACCCTTCTTTGGGGAGCTGGTGCCGGAGCCGCAGCTCTTACGAAGCTCAGTGGGCCCCGGCTGAGTCGATGCTGTTTCTACCCCCTCTGGCAGCCCCACGCCAAGAACATCTCCACTCAATCCTCGACCTCTCCCTTCATCCTCCTGTAAGACGAGCTGCTCCCAAATCCCCTGGGAGACAGATGAGAAAGGGACTCACGTCCAGGCCCTGCGCTGAGGCCCAGCCCAAAGGGAGACACCAGACAACAGAGACAAAGCAGGAGGAGGAAGGTCAACCAAAACAGACCGGCCCCACAAGCGCGTTAAAAACATGGTCCCCAAAAAACTGCACACCATGTACACTTCAGATAGGGGGCGCCTTGAAACGAGGTACTGTAGGGTTGGAAAGAACCCTTGAGATCAGGGCCATTGGCAGGTGAGGAAACTGAGGCCCACATAGTTAGACCTCAATGTTCACCGTCTTCCCGGGGGTGGGGGGCTGTCCCTGTCATCTGGGTCAGTGGAGAGGGGGCGGCTGCCTTAAACCCTCCAGGCCACCTGCGCATGCTCACACCACGGCACTCAGCACAGCGCTCCTGGCTGCTTAGCGCACGAACAGGCGTCCGCCTGGCCTTCCCCAGCACACAGCTGCTTCGGCCTGCCAAGCACGCCTGTCCCGTCTTCCTGTTCCATCCCCGACCCCTGCCACCCTGAAGCCAGATGGGTCAACTGACCACAGAAGGAAAGAATTAACACAATCGAGTTGTCTGTGTGGTGAGCACTTAAATGCTCCTGTAATTGTAAATCTAACCACATCTCTTAAGAGGAGGAAGCCAGGACTCCGAGACACCGAGCAGCTGACCCAAGGTGTCTCTGCAGGAAGGAGGAGCTGAGATCTGGATCCAGCCCGCGTCCTCCAGAGGCTACAGCGCCTCCAATGCACACTGCTGGGGAGTCTTCTTGCACCAGTTCAGGGAGGGGAAAAAACGACCCCATGGGAGCTCCTACATCTCACTCCTGTCAAGAGTTTCAATGGAAATGCCATCAAAACTATGAGGAGATCTTAACCTAGGGGCTCACAAACCTCCTGAATGTAAGTGCGAATTGGACTGTACGTGCTTATCTGTGGGAGAAGCCCACAGCTTTTATCAGAGTCTCAGGGCACCTGCCCCTCATCCGCCCAAGTAGCCAAAGAGGCAAACCACTGGTGCCGAATAACAGCTGCATTTTTCTAAACCCAACCAGACATCCTCTCTGGGCAGTCCTCTCAAAGCTCTCTTCCAAGGCCTTTCTCCCAGTGAGTGAGCCGTCCGCAGATGCCCAGAAGAACTTGTTTTCCTGAGTGAACCTTGGTCTCACCTTCCCAGAGATGGGCTAGGGTGAGGCTCCTGCACAGACAGGTGCCACTCAGCCCCTGCGCTCGTGCTCAGAGCCACTTCCTCATCACCCCGCCATGAGGCTGGCTTCCTGCTAAGCCCGAGGAGAGCCGGCGTCCTGGGCTGGGTCCCTCACGGCACTCTGCCCAGTGCCGACACCCCATTGGCCCCGCTGGCTCCTCTGCTTCCTCCTGGGGCCTTCTGGGTCCAACTTACTCAGCTGTAAGCTCGTCTCTGGGCTGCTAGGCTGGGAGTTCCTCCAGGACAGAGCTCTCGCTCACTCCCTTTGTGCACACTCAGTGCTGTCCGCCAGGCCTGGCACTTAGTAGGCACCAACAAAACACTGCTTGATGCATGCATGACTAAACAAATGCCAATCTCACCGACAGCTCTGCTGTCTAACACTATCACTGCAGCATTAACAGGAGCTAAAGCACTGGTTTTCAAACTTCTGGGGGGCGTGGGTAACAGAATCTTTTTTTTGTTTTTTTGAGACAGGGTCTTACTCTGTCTCCTGGGCTAGAGTGCAGTGGTATCATCACAGCTCACTGCAACCTCAGACTCCTAGGCTCCAACAATCCTCCTGTCACAGCCTCCCAAGTAGCTAGGACTACAGGCACATGCCACCATGCCCAGCTAATTTTTCTATTTTTTATAGAGACGGGGTCTTGATGTGTTGCCCAGGCTGGTCGCAAACTCCTGGCTTCAAGCGATCCTCTCGCCTCGGCCTCCCAAAGTGCTAGGATTACAGGCATGAGCCACCACGCCTGGCCACAATCCTTTTTTTAAATTAAATTTTATCCAAATCCTTTATGTCTAAAACAGACAAGGAGGAGGTGCTCTCTCTGCAATCACACAGCAGCCCCTCCACTGACCCCAAGGCTCCTCAGCAGAGCAACTAAAAGCCACTAGGCTGCAGAGAGATCACTATAGTCACCAATTATCTGCTGCTTTGAACCCAACACCAACCTCTGACACTGCTCTAGAAGAACAGAAATCCACCCTGAGAAATGCCATCTCCTATATATCCCCAGAAGGGGCTTTGGTGGAAAAATGTGCTGCAACCATCTCCCCCAGAGCACTGGCCTAAGGGAGGCAGCAGAGGGCACAAATCGACCTTCACCACAGCCACAGCCGAAGGGTCCCATGGCCACATCTAGTGTGACCCCCAGCCATCCAGCCCCATCATCCTTTACCCTCCAAGGTGCGCTGGCCTGGTGGCATTCGATGCCTCTTGGCAGCCTGGAGACGCCGTACTCCGTCATTGCCACGCTCCCCTGGCTGCCTCATCTGCCCCATCGTGCCAGCCGCACGCACGTCTTCCCTCGCCCTGCTCCTGCCTGGGCACCAGGCCCCTCACTCCCCTTTGCTTCAGTTCCAGCCTCTTGAAGACCCTTAGACCTTCCGGTGAAGCGTTCTCACTTTTAATCCTGCCTCAGCTACTACCTCACTGTGGAACTTCAGGCAAGTCACGCCCCCTCTCTGAGCCTCAATTTACTCATCTGTCAAGTGAAGGTTTTAACTACTGAATGAGGATGGCTGGTCCAAGGGATACAGACGAGAGGCTGTTACAAATCAGTACCAATGTCAGAATAGCATAAGGGAACATATAGAACCTCAGGCATAAAGAAGAGACGCAAAATCCAGAAGCGTGTACAATGTAGCGGAGGGGGAAGAACTCTATCTACATTTATAAAGAGACCAACATTCATCGAGGGCCTACTGTTTGCCAGCCCTGACACCAGCTGCTCTCACACACATTAGCATAGATGTGCATTAACTCCCAGCTTTGCTTGTAGACGTGCTGTGTGATTTGGGGCAAGTCAGTCACCTCCTCTGAGCCTTAGTTTCCTCATTTGACAAACCACATGAGCCACGGGTGAGAACCAGATAAGAGAGTGTCCAAAAATCATCTGCTCTATCTTAAGGAGGCACACACACAAGGAACCCAGTTCAGGGGAGCGCATGATGTCAGACTCCTTGCTCGGCTGCCAAAGCTTAGTTTGAACTTCCATGGCTACCATCTCCCAGGCTCGTAAGGGTTCAGCTTTGAGTATCAGCTCAGTGTCAGGAGAAATCAAACAGCACAGCACCTATCTCCTTTACACAACCTAGGCCGACATGCTCAGACTGAACTTGGAGCCAGACCACAGAAATCTTGACCCAGGGAGTCTTCTCCCACACCTGACTTTGGAGTGAAAAATCAATACACCACGTAAAATGTACTGTGAGCACATGGGCCAAAACCATCCCCTGGGGTTTATGGAGCAGAAAGGCCACAAGCTGCATCTTCTTGCTGAGTTTAGGCTTTTCATTTTTGGATACTGACACGCAGATCCAAGATGTCTCGCAGAGGAATAAAGACCCTGACCACGGCAGGCTGACTGTAACTGTAAAAGGAGAGAATTCACCCTGGTGCCAGTCCCTAGAGCCGAGGCCAGAGCTGAAAGCAAATTCTGCAAAGGAAGAAGCCTCAAGACCCCCGAGGAATGCCAAAGGCCGTCTCCAATAGTAACACTACACAGCTTGCCCGTTTTTCTTTCATTCAAACCACAACCAGTTGGGCCTCCACCTTTCAGCCTCCTTCCTCAACCACACTTTTACTCTTCCACCTCCCTGACTGGCCCCTAACGTCCCCCTCTTACCTCTCCCCTCCTCTGGCAACCAAGGAAACCTCAGCCATCCTTCACCTGATCCAAACCACCAACCACATCCCAATCCAGCCTCACAGGCAAGACCAAAAGCCACCCACTTCCCTGACCCAGCTATGATACTGCCACCCAGCACTCCTACACCCTGGGTCTCACAACCCACTTGATGCGGTCCCGTTTCCTTAACAATCCGTGGGCTCTGCCGCCAACCTGGCCTCTGCCTCCAGTCACACGCCCTCCTTCCCCACACTCCAGTCAGGTCTGGGCTATAAACTCAGCGTGCTCCCAAGCCTCCTTCCTGGACATCACATAATCCCAGCACCTCAGCTATGCTCCCATAAACTTGGGGCCTGCCTCCTTGACCTCTTGGTCACCCCATAAACCTGCTCACCTGCCACACTCCAAACACCTCTAAAATTCTCCCTCCTCTCCCAGAAACCAGTAAATCTTTTCTAAGGACACTTAATATTCACTCACTCAACAGTGTATTAAGCATTTACTGGGTGCCAGGCACTGTCCTAGGCACGGGAGACTGAGCAGTGATCTGAGCTAGGAGCCCTGAAGGAGCGTGCATAGCCAAAGCACTTCTGTAATTTGGCTGACCCACCGCTGGTACCCCTCTGCAAACAGCAAACACTGGTGACCACTCGCTGTGTGCCAGGACCGTCCTCAACACTGTGTGCAATATCTCATTGAATATTCATACTCACATCTACCCCATAAGGCAGATCCTATTATTCCATTTTACAGATGAGGAAACTGAACCATGCAGAGAGGTGACAATAATTCAGCAGGAACGTGCCAGGCCTTGTGCAAAGCCCTTTACCCGCCTTACCTCATTTAAACCTCACAGCAAACCCATGAGACAGGTTCTGGGAACGTTCCCATTTTACGGGAGAGGAAACTAAGGCTCACAAAGGACAATGGTGATAATAACAACATCAAGCTAACATCTATTCAGAGGCACTTTTCCTATTTTATCTCATCGAATACTCACACCACCCAGCAAGGCAAGTCCCCACTTCTCAGATGAGGGAACTGAGGCTCAGAATGGTGAGGCAACTTGCCCAAGGTCACACAGTGAAGAAACTGGTAGTCCCTGGACTCGAACCCAGGTCTGTCCAACTCCAGAGATCGCGCGACTTGACCAAGGTCACACGTGAGGCAGGGGCAGGCGCGGTGAGTGGACCCGGCGCGCTCGGCCCCTCGGCTCCGCAGCCCCGCGCCCCAACCTCCCGTCGGCGCGGTTGGGAGCCCCTCGGCACGCCCCTGGGGCCCAGACCGCCCGGCAGCCCCGCCCGGCCGCCCTGCGCGGGCCGGCACCTCCCCGCCCGCCTGCCCGCCCCGAGGCCCCCGCGGGCCGCGCCCGGCAGGGCCCGAGCCTCCTCCGGCCGCTGCGGCCTCACCGCTGTCGCCGATGATGAGCAGCTTGAAGAGGTGGTCGTAGTCCCGGGCCATGGCGGGCGGGGGCGGTGCGCGCGGGCGGGCGGGGTCGGTACTGGCCTCGCGATCCGCAGCTCCCTCCGGGCTGCTCCGGCAGCGGCGGATCCACTTCCCGAACAAACAGCCGGAACTGACAGAAACACCTCCCTCCGCTCCCCCTCCTCCTCCTCCTCAGCAGCCGCCGCCGCCGCTGCCACCGCCTCCCTTCTTCCCGCCCCGCCCCGACACTGCGCAGGCGCGGCGCCTGGCACCGCCTCTGCGCAGCCGCAGGCCCGGCCAGCCGCGCCCTCGCCGCGCACGCGCCCTGGCAGAGTGCCGGTAGGCGCGGGCCCGTCTTCCTCGCGTCTCCTCGGTAGGCGTCGTTGACACTGCCCGCGGCCCTGCAGAGCAGAGCCCCTAACAGAAAGAAGCCCAAGGTGCCGGAGAAGCCCGGCCGTGGACCTTCTTGCTCCCTCATCTTCAAGACCCGCACGCGCTGCGGAGAGGAAATGACAGGCACGCAGTGACGGGGGGCGGGGCCCACGCCGAGCTCCCGGTTCCTCGAGTCCCGGGACTTGGATGTAGCCGGCAGAGTCGTGCGGCGTCGCAGGCTCGGCATCCCGCCCCTTTCTGCATAGACGCCGCCTCCGCGGTGCTGGCTCGGGCCCCCCTACCCCCACCGTGTCGGGCCTGTGGACCAGGCTCCGAGGGTGGCAGGTGGCTGACCGGTTGTGCAGGACAGGAGTCGCCTGCCGGAGCGTAGCTCTTAAGAGCCTTTGAGGGCAGCGGTGGGTCGAAATCACAGCCCTGTGACCTCTGGGAGCCCGAGACGCCTCTTTGGTAAAATGGGGAGAATAGTCCAGACTCAGAGTCCCGTCCAGCTTGAAGCTGAGCCTGGGAGATGAATGACCCAGTGTGTAAGCCTCACCTCGGAGACCAAAGCAACCGCTCCCTCCGCTTCCATTTCACACCATCTGCAGATACACATCTCAAAATCGTGTGGTTAGGAAGACGGGCCGCCAGAAGTGAAGCGGTATTCATTTTATCATCAGCCCCAGGTGTTTCGAGTTTTAGAGTGAGTTTCCACCTGCCCTACCTTTTAGGTCCGAAACTGAAAGTAGTTATGCCCCCACTGCCATCCTCACTGCAAAACTGCAGGTATTTTTAAGCCCCTTATTACCTGTCTCTTGTAACCCTGTTCCTCTCAAGTATCTGCTGGATGTTTTACTTGTGTCATCAAACTTCCTTTTGACTTTATAAAAAGCAACGCTCGTGGTTTAAAAAAATGTACAGAAGCTTATTGAAAAGTACAAGTTACTATTTTTTCTTCCAAACCACTCCTCACAGGTAACTGCTATTAGTAAGTTTCACGTATACCTTAAAATGCTTAACACGTGTTGAGTGAGTAATTGCCCTTCGATGAATTTCCTATGCTTATACGAACACACAGGTTTAGGTACCTTGCTGTTCTCTTTAACAATACGCTTTCATCATTTCACAGCTGCGTGGTATGGTACTCCACCTGAGGGTTGCACTGTAACCACTCTGTTGTTAATAGGCATTCAGGTTGTTTATAATTTTGTTATCATAAACAATGTTGCAGGCAGGATCCTAGGACAACACATGGAATACCTGACTCAAGAGTTGTTTTTCCAGGGGCTGAGAATCAGTGTGGGGATTATCGAAGAACATGGGCTTGGGATCTGAAGGTACAGGCTGGGGAGAGGGGCTGCTCATGTGCTCTTGATTGAGAAGGCCTCCTCGGTCTGGAAGTGTAGGGCTGTCCCCTTTGACTCAGCGGTTTTAGGAAATAGAGGGGGAGAAGGAAAACTTGGTGTGGCCACCAGGCAGGCACACCCAGCCCGGACCAGCCAGTGAGGCAGCAGGGCATTCCAGCTCATCCGCTCATCCTCACAACCTGCTCAGAGTCAGGAAGACTTTGATTCAAATACTTGCTTTGAAATCCTGGCTCTGTCCTTTAAAAGCTTTGTGATTTTGGGTAAGTCACATCACACTATCTCAGAAACCCTGGTTCCTCACAGAATAGTTGTAAGGATTAGAGCTATGTTTGTAAGTTACCTGGCACATAGAGGCATGTGACAAACAGTAACTTGGTATTGCTAATCAGGGTGATTTTGCACTGACTCATTGATACTTCAAGCCATTTCCTATCGTAGACTCTAGCACACACTTCCAAGGCAGCTGCCTGACCTTAGGGCTACAGGATCCTTTGGGGAAGTAGAGCAAAGCTGGCCACGAAGAAGACCAGTTCCCTGACTCTGCCTGGATGTGCTATCTGGAAAGCAGCAGGCATTAATTCCTTCATTTATTCAGTAACTGTTTAATGAGTGCTTATGTGCCATGCATTGTAGCGGATGTAAGAATAGAACCTTTCCCTCCAGGAGTTTACAGTCTCATCAGAGTTAAGACATACTCATGAGGAATTAAAAATATTAATACAAGACAATACAGTAGATAGAACGGCTGTCAAATAAGCAGTCTAGACTTCAGAGGAGAAAAGCTATCACTTTTAGCTAGAATGATGGGGAAAAGATTTCATCATAAAAACTTCATGATGGCATTGGAACATGAGAGCACCTTGAGTGTCATGTCGGGTATGTTTAGACAGCCGCTGTCACAGCCTGTAAGAGGCATCAATTTTGGCTTGGAGGGGGAATTCCCTACAGGCCTGGATATGTGCCTGGCATCTCCAAAATGAGCACATTTTCCTCTAGAAACATTGTTTTACATTTATTTAAACTATAGTTCAGTGACAAGTCATATTAAGGTGTGTGTGTTTCTCTCTCATATGTAAACCTTTGTGATCTGAGGTATCAGTATGTACTACGAATAGGAAACGTTCCACTATTCTCAACAGCCAACTTGAAGATGAGCTTTTGCAACACCACCTGTTTGTACATTACAAATTACAATGGGGAGGCCAGGCATGCCGGCTCACGCCTTTAGTCCCAGTATTTTGAGAGGCTGAAGCAGGAGGATCACTTGAGCCCAGTAGTTCGAGGTTACAATGAGCTATGATTGTGCCACTGCACTCCAGCCTCGGCAACAGAGCAAGACCCTGTCTCTTAAAACAAAGTACATTGGGAGCCAGGCACAAGGGTTGTGGCTCACACCTGTAATGCCAGTGCTTTGGGAAGCCAAAGTGGGAGGATCACTTGAGGCCAGAAGTTCGAGACCAGCCCAGGCAACACAGCAGGAACTCGTCTCTACAAAAAATTTAAAAAATTAGCTGGGTGCAGTGGCATGCACCTGTAGTCTCAGCTACTTTGGAGGTTTCAGCAGGAATTCGAGGCTGCAGGGAACTTAGATAGTACCAACAGAGTGAGACCCTGTCTCAAAAAAAAAAAAACAAACTACAATGGTGAGGCATTGAAAGTTTCTGAGCAGAGGAGCAATCTCTGGCACAACCATGCAGGATAGATTTCAGCTGCAGAGCTTTAAAGGTTATTGCTGAAGCCCAGGTGTGAGGTAACTGCAGGGACAGATAAAAAAAAAAATAAAGACAATACACAATATTAACCGAAGCAGCTTTAAAAAAATTACAATTTCCCTGGTAACTGGATTCATTCCCTAATTCAATAAATATTTGAGCGCTTACTAGGTGTCAGGTGCTGTGATGGGCACTGAATATATAACATGAACACAGCTCCTATCTTCATGGAGTTTAAAGTGTAGTAGGGGGAAGACAAGTCATTCATTCAACAAATATTTCAGGGCCTACTATATGCCAGGCACTGATCTAGGAGCTGGGGAATCCACAGTAAGTAAATGTCAAAAAAAAAATCTCAGCTTTCATAGAGCTCACATTCTGGTAGAGAATACAGACAACAAAAATGTCTAAGGAGAAAACTAAAGCAGGGAGATGCCAAGGTTTGCAAGAGCAGACAGTGAAGTCATGGACGTGGCAGGATCCACTGTTCATTCAAGGAGTTCGGGGATGAACGAAAAGAGAAATGGGATGCTTGGTGGTGAGAGCAGTGGGCCAATGAAGTATCTTTCAGGATAGTGGAGGTAGAGGGTTGGCAGCCAGGGAATAGTAAGGATTGACTATTTGAGGAGAAGACGGGCTAAGGGCACTTCAAAGAGCTTAACTTTGGCGAGGAGGGGGCCAGGAAGTGAGGAGTCACGAATGGGGAGGCTTGGCAGGTATAGGAGACAGGAACTCGAGCCCTCGACGTTAGCAGTGACGTGAAGGTCAGTGGAGGCCTGGCGGGCCCTGTGAAGTCCAGATTTCAGACAGGTCAGCAACGTGGAATCTAAAGTCGCTAAGCACTAGGCAGCAAGGGAGGGGATGTGTGTGCTACAACACTGCAAGAAGGAAGTGGGTGGTCAGTCAGAACTCAGAGAAGGCAAGTAAACTGAACAACAGGAACCTTAAACGAGGAGTAAGATGGGGCACCACTCAACATGCTAGTCTGAGAGGGAAGGAATAAAGGAATTGCACCTGGTCTGGCCCTCCAATGAAAGTGGAAATCAGCCCCTTCCCCCACACCTGCCTGCCTGATGGCCACACTGGCAGACTGGGCAGCAGGCCCCAGGATCAAGTGAACATAAGTTCTGCCATTGCAGGGACCACGTCTCATTCATCTTTGTATCCTCTGGAGACCTGGCCCATGGTAGACGCTTGGTGTCCATTGAATTAAAGTGAAGCCACATGCAGCACTTAAAGAGTTGGAAAGAATGTCAGAAATAATCTCACTGAACCCTCTCTTGAGTTTGCTTTCTGTGGGGGGTGGGCCGAGTTTGAGGTCTAGCACAGGGTCAACCACCCCCTTCCCCTGACCTCCAAACCATTCAGTAGGATCTTTCTCCCTCAACTTTTGGATTATATTAGTGGTTTTCCAAGTGTGGTATGAAGACCCCAAGGTCCCCCCAAGACACTTTCAAAGGGTCTGCAAAGTCAAAACATTTTCATAATACTAAGATGTTACTTGCCTTTCCCACTTTCATTCACTTATGAGTATAGTGTTTTCCAGAGCCCACATGACATGATGTGCAACAGATGGAATGCAGAGCAGACGTGAGAATCCAGACATTAGAGACTTGCAAAAATGTCAAACAGCGCCACTCCTCACTAACATGGTTTGTGTTTCGGAAAACAATTATATGTCTACACTAACACATAGTGGGCTTATTTTTTTTAATGAATTAATACTTTTAAAGTTGACCGGTTTTGATTTCTGAGGTGGTAAATATAAGATACACATATGGAAGAGCTCTTTAGAGTCCTCAATAATTTTTCAAAGTATAATGGGTCCTGAAGCCAAAATATCTGAGAAACGCCGGATTGGATCCTGCTGCACCCCAGCTTCCTGCCTCCCTTTTTTTGTGGGAATCTAAGTGGTAAGAAGGATCTGATGTAAATGCACCCACAGTCCACAGCTTTCTCTGAAGGGCACAACTCTGAGGGATTTTCATGCACTCATTGTCCCTGTGATCAAGCTGCCATCTCATTACGGAACTTGCTCTCAGAAGAGCTCCAGAAGGCCGGGCACAGTGACTCACACCTGTAATCCCAGCACTCTGGGAAGCCAAGGTGGGAGGATTGCTTGAGGCCAGGAGTTCGAGACTAGCCTGGGCAACACAGCAAGACCCCCGTCTCTACAAAAAATTTACAAATGAGCTGGGTGTGGTGAAGTGAGCTGGCTAACGGGGGAGGACCAATTGAGTCCAGGAGTTCGAGGCTGCAGTGAGCTATGATCACACCATTGCACTCCAGCCTGGGTGACAAGAGTGAAGACCCTGTCTCTTAATAAAGAAAAAAAAAAAAGCACTAGGAAGGGACTGGGGTATTCCATTCAGGCTTTAGGCACACACAGGAAGGTCTCACCCAGAAATCCCACTGAGGCAATAGTCCTTGGACCAGTTCTTCCAGTTTCCTAAGCTTTATTAACATCAACACTGCCTTCCACCCGGCAGGCAGCAGAGCACCCTCCTAACAGAACCGAGAGGCAGCTCAGAACCACCCAGTGAAATAACTGGGCTCCACTTCTTCTGAAAAGGGAAACCCAGTCACCCCACAGAGCCACATGCCAGGAACTTGACTAGTTTCTTTTATTAAATCCACCTTCCAATTTATTTTTATAGAATGGCCCTGGGGCTTAGTGACCAGATAATCAAGAAATAAGAGTTTTTCCCAGTTCTGCTGCCAACTAGCTACATAGTTTCAGAGACACTCCTTTCCATCTGTGCCTCAACTTTACTCTTATAAAGACCACGGCCTGCTGGCCTCTACCACAAGTGTGGCAGAAGCACAAGTCCAACTATGGTGGTAAAGGGCCTCCCTGCCCGTGCACAGTGAAGACCTGTGTGCCTCTCATTTGGCGTTTTGGATAGTCAAACACAGTTACCATATTAGTTTTCAAAAGCCATTTTTTTGTTTTTTAAAATTACGGACTCAAGAAGTTAATGATACACCTGCGAATTCTGGGTCCAGCAGTTCATCCCGAATTCACACACCTTCTGCCACGTAACAAGTGCCTTTCCCAACATCCCTCATTTTACTCACATCATCCACATACTGAGAACCTCTTGTGTGCCTGGCCTTGTGCATGTCATTCAATCCAGACGACAACCCTGTGAGACCGTGCTCTCACTGTACAGGTGGTACAGATGAAGAGACGCACTCAGATATGTTAAGCAGCATGCCTAGGTCACACAGCTTAGTATTAAACAGTGAGCTTCCAACCTGTTTTTGAAGTCCCTATGGATCCACTATCCCACACTATACGAGAACTTTAAAGCAGTATCTTCCTTCACGCTATTTTAGAAGGCTTGAAGCAATTTAGGACACATCCACACAGAACCATACCTAGAAGAAAAGCATTCCTAACTGCCAATCTTGTTTCAAAACCTACTCAAATAACCCTGCAGCTTCCCTGCCCCTCTCCCAAACCCTCTAGCATCGCTGCAGTGTGGGACAAACTTACCTGTAGGTCTGGTTCCTTGAAGGGATATGGGAGCCATGTCACACTAGCCCACATTTTAAAATCATCTGCCTGCCCATGATTTCTGAGGCTCCCATAGTTAAAGGTTTGAGAATGTTCAGTTTAGAGCATTTTCAGATTTCTCTGGATTAGCTAAGGGTATACTAATTTGTCACTTTCAGGCATGTGAAAGATGGACAGTCTCCTCTGGAGGATCACTGAAAGTCTTCGAGAAGCATCTGTGTTCTCCATAGACTTTCCCAGCCAAGTCCTGTAAATGGGGTGAGGTACTGATCCCTGCAGCGTGCAGAGCAGCTGGGTAGGGCTCCGGGTGGGTGAGGTCCATGGCTAGGCCTGGAACCGGCTCATCCATACACCTAGCGTGCTATACGTGCGCTTTTGTTTCCTGTGTGGACCAGGATGGGAAAGTTCTGGAAGCACTGCTCTAAAGAATGAAAAATGCTGCCTAACTAGTCAGCACAGGAGAGGTAGGACAAAGTCTAAAAAAATGCACTCTGGGGATGGACTGCCATGCATTGTCTTATGACCCTGGGCAAGTGACTTCTCTGTGCCTCAGTTTCCTCTGGAAAATAGTAACAAGAGAACCTACTTCACAGGACTGTCTGGGATTAAATGAAATGATGCCAAATGTCATCTATTATAATTACCATTAACCCCTATAGGATACATTTGAGTACAATATTATTTTTAGAGCTTCTCTTCCAAATCCCTTATTTTCCAGATTAAGAAACTGGCCTGGAGAGGTCAGCTGACTTGCCCAAGGCTAGACGGCTCTACTACCCACCAGGACAAATAGCTTTTGCTTCTCTGCTGCCAAGCTCCATTGCCTCCAGGGTGTTTGGTCTGGGCTGCTATTTCAGGACTGCTGTGACTCGGGCCAACAAGGTCCTTTCTGCGGGTCTCACTGTCTTATCTGTGACAGCCCTTCACAGCTCACTTCCTGGGAGCTCACACCCTCCTTGCAGACTCAGAGAATGCAATTCAACATGCTCCGGGAGCCTTTGAGTCATCTCCGTCTGTGAATCAACCTCCATCCATCTATTCTGAACAGAGATTTCTCATCTTCCTCCAGGTTCTGGAACTGGAACCTGGTGTTTTTCCTTTGGATTTTGCTTAATGAGTGTCTTTCACCTCCAAGTATGTCAGGTTTCCCTCCCAGCTGCAGACTGGGCACTGAAAGCCAGAGGTGGATAGAAGCATCTAATCCAAGCCCCTGGAGGAAACCCTGAAGACGCTGCAGATTGCCTCAGGAGCTCAGCAGGTGTCCCAGCCCACACCCCTCACAACAGAAACTTCTGTATCTCACCACGGCTGACTGGCAGAGGTGAACACATGCAGACACATTGCTGGACACATGCCCGAGGCAGCAGGGAGGACGCTGGTGACCATGTGAATCCCAGAGGCAGAGAACAGTTGCCATGGCTACCAAAAGCTGCAGCCATTGGCTGCTTTGGCTATGGGGACCAACTCAGCTGACCTCTCAAGGTCCCTTCCAGCCCTGGGATTCTACAATTACTTCGAGCCAGCTGAGACCATGTCTGCTGAAAGAAAATAGGAAGTCCTGTGACATAGAAGGCTCAGGCGTAGAAAGCAAGGATTTCAGTAGAAGTGCTTTAGAGGTCACCTTGTCTTATGCATCACAAGTGTCGAGTCACAAGCCCACTTTCTAACTTGGGGCATTATTAATAACCAAAGTCTTGCTGTTTTTGGTATAGCATTTTATACCTTTTACAAAGTGGGTTCGCTTCCACTTTTCATTTCTTTTCCTTTTACAGCTCCAGCCAGTAATATTGATAGAGGTTTGTTCTGTGTTGTGACCCAGGAAGCAGCCCAGAAAAACTTGCGTCACTAGGCCCAGTGGGGTGTGCTCCATCAGACAGGACGCATGTGTCACGAGCCTTCTAAGAATCAGGAGGAAGGAAGTCATTCATAAAGGAGGCAGATGCTGAACTGCAGCTTGGTTTCCTCTTGCAAGTCCTTCAACTGTAGGAATGTGGTTCTTTCTTACTCCATGGAGGGGATGGATTTCTCTTTACAACCTGATTCCCAGAAACTCCCTACCTTTCCAACTCAGAACAGAGCAGAGAAGTTGCTAATTCGAGCCCTGTATTCTCCACACTGAGGGAGACCACAGGCCTGGCTGTACCCCTCTCAAGACCCAACCTCGGGACAGAGAAGTCTGTAGGGATCAGTAACACATATGAAAACAGGGGAGAGGTCTGCCCAGAAACTAGAGAACTGCCTATACTTACAAAAACAGTTGCGAAGCTTTCCTTATTCCTGATGCAGGAAGCTTCATGTTTAATGGATGTTTTGAGATTTTTAAAAATCTGCCTGTATCAAGATTAAATCAAAGCCTTTATTAAACATTCCTCCTTCAAACAGCCTGCATGGAAACCTACACCCCTCTGCAGACCTGTGAACTGTGAGCTGTGTATCATTTTCAAATGACAGGGGTCAGATCCAATCAGGCCTTACAATATTGAAAAGCCAAGCCAAGACACACCACACTGGGCAGACACCCACCGTTCTGTGACCCTCTCAGGATCTAGGCAAAAGGTAGGTAGTGCCGGCGCTAGAACCAGAGCTCAAGCACAGAAGAGGAACCCACAGTCTGACTTGTTCCAGACCCAGCCGCACCAAGCTGGCTGAGCAGCTCCTGGGCTGCCACTAGCTGAGGCTACGCGTGTGCTTTTCCTTCTCTTCTCCAAAGAAAAGGGTGAGAGATGGAGGAGGCGATTTTCAGTTGTGTGTGGGTTTGATTTAAGGCTTTGGCTGTGGTCTGTTGATACATTAAAATACTTTCTGGGAACGCCATCTCCTAGGCTCCCCATCAGAACAAACGTATTTTCAAAAATGAAAACATTGAACAAAGATGCGGAGCTGCAACACTGCTGTGGAGCCCGGGCCTCTCATGTCAGGATGGTGTCATCCACCTGCTCCGTGGAGTCGGCCTGGCTGGCCAGCTTCTTCAGGGACCTTCGGTTAACCTCATTCAGCACCTCCAGGCTGGCCACGTCCAGGATCTTGGAGAGCGACTGTGGGGAAGGGTGCATGTGAGGAGACATAGTTAGAAAATATGGCTTCGGATTTCTCCAATCACATACAGACAAAATGAATGTCTACCTCACAACTAGTGGGAACTGGACGGGTCCAGGGAAAGCCCAGAAAAACACTCCTTATGCGGCTTCAGTTTTCACTGCTTTAAAGGCTGCTGGGGGCAGCTGACTGAGTGATCAGGGCTCTGAGCTTCAACCGGGCAGCTCTACTGGGATCTGCTGTGTGTTTGGGTGCTGTGTGAGATTTAATTTGCCATGGGAAACATGTGTTTTCAGGAACTAGGCCAGTCACCTGAATCTCAATCTGCTCTTGAAAGCTAACACGTCCAAGGTGGCAGAGAAGAGTATGAGGCTTAGATACTGTCATGCAGAAGAAGAGCTGCAAGACAAATGCCTGCAGCATACCGGGGGTGCTCCAGCCAGCCCCAGGCTCCCACCTGAAACACCTCTTCGCCCTGCCTCATTTTGAGGAGGTTGACAATCGCCTGGTCACTGTAGGCCCTGACAACGGTGTTCTTATCCTTGGTGTTGTCAAGAAGAGCCTTCAGGATGGGCTTGATGGCTTGGGGGTCCAGGGGAGGCAGCGGGTCCTTATTTGCCCACCAGATCATCTTCTCAGCCACCAGCCTGATGTCACTGGATGGGTTCTGCAAACACTGTGAAGAGGACCACAGACAGGCTTTTGGACATGCACATCCAGTGTGCTTCTCAAAAAAGCCCAAATCCCAGCCCTGACACTCTCCCTTCAGCGTGGACACTGACCCCACTGCTCCTGTGGGAGGGTGCTGGCATGACTCAGCCCTGGCTACCCACCCCCCCATCTCGCGCCACTCTCCTCTATCTCTGCTCGCTACTCTCAGCCCACACGGGTTTTTACTTCCCTAAACGTGCAAGGCTCCTTCTAGCCTCAGGTCTCGACACTGGCTGGTCCCACTGCCTCGGTCATGCTTGTCCCCAGATCCTTGCTTGGTTGGTTCCTTCTCATCCTTTGGAGGTCCCCTGACAACTTTATCTGCATTAGGGCCCTCTCCATGGGCTCCAGGTATCTTGACTGCCTTGAAGATCCAGCCCAGCTGGGTGCACAGTGGGTACTCAGTAAATAAATGCTGAATGAACAAGTGAGTGCAGGCTTATGCTGTCGCCCATGGGCCCAATATAATCAATCAGCCCTGCTGGAAACTCTCAGTGGGCGCTCTGGGTGTCTGCAGGGTGGAGGCAGTCACCCTTTGGAACCTCGTTACTCAAAGTGAGGTCCGTGCACAGCAGCACTTACACTGCCTGGGAGCTTGTTACGGAGTCTCAGGCATGGCCCCATCTCATTTAAATATACAATCCGGTTCTGATTTCTGTGCACATTAACATGTGAGAAGCATATTGTGTTACACAAGCCGTGGGGTCCTGCTGTCAGATTGCTCAGCTCTCCTAATTAGGGTCCAGTGCTCCAACACAAGAACCACACTAGTAAGTGCAGGGCCAACTAAAGGAGGGAGGTAGGAAGAGAGATGTATTAAGATTGGAACCCAGGTCTGACCCTAATTTTACAAAACCAGGGTACCTAGAAAGAATGCCTAAAATAGGCTGGGTGCTCTGGCTCACGCCTGTAATCCTAGCACTTTGGAAGCCAAGGCGGATCGCTTGAGCCCAGGAGTTTGAGATTGCAGTGAGCTATGATGACACCACTGCACTCTAGCCCAGGCGACAAGGCAAGACCCTATCTCAAAAAAAAAAAAAAATGTCTAAAATAGTGGTTCTTGATTTGGGATCACAGGTCAATTTGAGAATCTGACAAAAAGTTGGACACTCTTTCAGAAAAAAATGCACAAAGAAACCCTCTGCCTCTAAGGGCTCAGAGGTCTGCGGGACGCCATCCACGGCATCCAACGAGATGAGGGCACATTTCCAGTGTTCTCTGGTCCCGGGGCCTGGGCCTTCTCACACACCAGCCTTAGGGGGTTATACACAGTCCCTGTTCCACTCACCTTAATGAGCAGGCTGGAGAGTCTGGCTGGCAGCTGTCCTCCTCCTGTCTCGATGTGGTATCGCATCAAGAAGCCCATGCCCCGGACGCCGCTCACCGCGATGGGGATCTGTGGAGAACAGGCAGCACTAGAAAGGACGACGCAACCTGCTCCTTCCTCAGAGCAGCAGAGCCAGGAAAATCCCATTCCCAGGAGTCTCTGGGACCCTCCGCCACCTTTCTCCTCCTTTACTGCTTCATACCTAAGACTCCCCGGCAGCTCTCATGCAGACAGGCTGCCCTGGCTGACAGGCACAAGGGCACAGTCACTGCTTCCCAGGAGCAGGGATCAGAGACCTTCTGACCTAGAAGGAACACTAGATCCTCCAGCCCAAAGTCCTTGTTTAGATGATGAAACTGGGGCCCAGAGGGATCAAGTAGTGGTTCAAGGACACAGCAAGCTACTGACAAAGGTAAAATTAGAACCCAGGCCTCTTAACCCCCAATCTGGGGTTTTCTCATTTCTCGCCGGCGAGGCAGTAAATGCAGCGGCTGGGCTAGGGCGGGGGAGGACTGGTTTGGCTGCCTAAAAGCCTTACCCTGTCTGCCGTGGCATTGCTGAGGATCATTTCCTGGATTTCGCTGCTGTATTTGCCAGCACAGAGTCTGCTGGGAGCCACGTTCACAGCCACGGAGAGTGCCAGGCTCCGCCCATGCCGAACCATCCAGTCAATGCCAGACACATCCGCTGGACAGAAGGACACAACTGGGGTCAACCCACACTTTACAGCATGTCCCCACTACCCAGCTCTGCAACCAGCGTGCTGCTGACTCAGAGCGTGGTAGAAAGCCCAGGCCACACTGCACGCGGACACCCCTGCTCTCCTGGAGAAGCTCCCTGAAGCAGCAGATTAAGGAGAGGCCTCTCACAGACCACTTCAGGCTTGTAGCTGTATTTTTTGAGCAGAGACAGGACTGTGGGACCACTGGAAACTTGACTGTTTTAACGGCTGGATTCCCAAGGGTGGTCCAGTTGCTAAAAGGTGTTCACGGACTCTCCCCCAGGGCGGAGAGGCCCACATCCCTGAAGGGGGGCTCCCTGGTGTACAAGAGACCTACCCAGCAAGCACTGCTGAAGGACGGTGCTAAGCTCCTCTTCAGTCAAGAAGGCACACAGTTCCCCCAGGCACCCGGCCGAGGAGATGCGGGTGTTGTCCTGACAGAGTAGAGAAGGGAGTGAGGGCGTGCAGGCGATAGCACCAGCTCCACAGGAACCAGGGCAGGCAGCTCTGGAGCCTGGGATGGAGGGCGGCAGGAGCGGAATCAACCAACTCAAGAACTCGAGAAATCCAGTCCTTCCTTTCAGGCACTCTGTGCTCCCAGTGCCAGAATGGGACTGCCATTCACTGCCACTTGGTGCGGAGTTAAACATTACACACCCAGCACTTCACTTAATTATAGAAAACTCCAGTGTGTATGCATATGGTAATCATCCTCATAATAGCAATAATAACTATATTTACATAGCACCTTTCTTCTTAGGAAGTCTGAATGCTTTACATCTATTATCTCCATTACTATCAACAGCCCTGTGTGGCAGGGAGGGGCTTAGAGAGGGACCTGCCCACGGCCACCTGGAAAGCCAGCTAGAGACACCCACTCCGAGCTCCTTTCCCCACGGAGCTTCTACGTCATTGTGCCTGGAATGGCTCCCTGCTATCTCTCTACTGTGTGAGTGCCCCACTGCCACCTAAATTACTTGGGTTTGTCCTAAGAAGTCAAACCGAAGTCACTGATCAACCCAAGGAAGACAGGTGAAGGTGAGCACTTCTGTCAAAATCAAAGCCAGGTACACAATCAGCTCCTTGCTGCTCCTCCCTGACCAGCTAACTACGGAATACTGAGACGGGATTTTAAGTTATGTGCCATATTACTAATGGGTGCCAACTTGACATATGTCCCCCAAAACCAACCAACCCACGAGGGACTCAGTAACCCATGGGAAAGCTAATGCCAGACTGGCACCCTGGACTGCCACCTTCAACCCCAGCAGAAGCTCCGAGGCTAAGATGATGATGGGCTGCCAACAGTCTGGACCTCTGACTCCAAAAAGAAGCCCAGGTGCCAAGCAAGGCTAAAGCCGGCCCAGACACCCACTCTCTCTAACTCCATCTATTTTGAGCTCCGCTGTGGTAAAATGCAAATTTGTTAAATACTAACTTTTGCTTGTGCTGTGTGCATGGCTCTGTGAAAGCCCTGACAGACTATGACCAAAAGAAGGTAGACTCTCCCGTCTGTACCCACCGAGGTGGCCAGGGCAGTAGTCACAGAGCAGGTGGCTGGGGCTCACAACCGGACCTGTGGAGCGTGGCAAGTGCTGTAGCAGCCATGGCCGGCCCAGCGTGTGTACACAATGAGGTGTAAAACCACAGGAGCCCAAAGGCCCACTCTTCCAAGATTAGCCCTACAAATGTAAATCAGGCCCCCACAACAGAAGGCTGTCTGTGAAAGTGACAACAGAAAACTCTTATCCACAGACTCAACTCCCTGCTGGACCCACCAGCGTGCTGGGCAGCCAATGGGCACTTGACAAATGCTTCCAGACTGGGTGAGGCTAATGGAATTGGGACAGAACCAGGAGCCACAGGCCCAGAATCTGGTTTTGACTCTACTACTTGTTAAAGTGTGGCCCCAGACAAGTCTCACCCTCTAAAACAGACCTCTAAGACATCCCACCTGGACATACATGGAGACTGTTTATTCCACCAGAAGCTAAGTTTCTTGAGGTCTGTGACCATGAGGGCCTATTCACCTCTGGGCTAGGCCCTTCAGCTCAGCAAACGTTTCCAGAACCAATAAATGAGCCTCTTCATTATACAAAGAGGGAGATGAGGGGCGGAGAGGGAAAGTGACTTAAGATCAGAGAGCAAATCGGTAAGAGATGTGGGACTCTACAAACCTTACTTGCCTTATCTATAAAACAGAATAATCAGTATCAATAATAGCTGCCCCATCTCTCTCACAACCTGAGAAAATGCTTGGTAAACCACAAGGAGTGATACAAATGTCAGGAGTATTATTACTACTAACCAGTTGGCAGCTGTACCAAGTTCTAGCACACAGCAAAGAAGCCAACCGAAGAAAGGAGAAGGGAAACCAGTAGAGCCCGCCAGCCCTGCCATCCACCTGCAGCCGTACCTCATCATGTCCCAGCATGCTCAGCAGGAGTGAGACGATGTTTTTTCGGATGATGACATCCACTTTGGCCCCTGCTCCCTGAATCACAAACCTCAGGGCCTGTAGCATGGTGTCCCTACAAAACCAATGCACCAACTCAAACCCTGGCTGTCCTCTACCACTGCCCCTCCCGCCGGCACAGGCACAGCCACCTGGCCCCCTGGAGGCCACAGCACTCCCTTGCCAGCGCCTCACCTGACGCCCGGGTCCTCCATGACACGGATTCCATTGAGCAGCTCTGTGAAGAGGGGATCCACTTTGATGTGGATGGAAATGAGCTTCCCTAGCGCATCAGCGGCCTTTAGTCGCACACCCCGGTTGGAGTCCTGCAGGGCTTTGGTGAAAGTGGTCTGCAGCTGGGGCAGGAAGGGCTTCAGGGCAATCCCAACCTGTGGGAGGAACCCATACCCAAAAAGCACAGCTGTGGCAGAGCCCAAGGCCGCAGTTTGCTGCAGACATAAAAACAAATGACGATCCCAAACTGCCACAGCTAGCCCAGCTCTCACATGGGGCAAGGAAGAGACAACCCATGAGAAGAGCCAAGCACAGACAGGCTTCGCTCAGCCTCCTCATCGTTTTCGGCATCTTTGACGCACTAGAGGAGGAGAAGGCGGTGTCAGCAGCCTTATCCCAGGGAGCCGTCTCAAAGCCTTGGCTGTACTGGGGCTTGGCTTAGTGGAGATCTGTCCACACGGACAAGTGACTCAAAACCTCCATCTCTGAATACTTTAGAGAGCAGGACAGGCACACAGCTGTCGGCAATGTTGATGTGCAGTTCTAATGCCAAGACAGGGAAATGGATTAGATGTGCAGCAAAAGCAGCTACCATCTACTGAGCAACTGATACTCAGGCTAAGCACTTTACATTTGGCCAACAGAACAAGCCTACAAAACAAATGGCCTCAGAGAGTCCTCCCTGTGCACACATGCACCCGCCTAATTAAAACCCAGCTCACCCTCTGACTGTATACAGAAAAACAGGCACACTTGGGATAAGGTACAGATGGGTTCAAGAGTACAGATTAACTCATTGTTAAATGGGAAAATCAAAGTGGCTGTTTGGAAGTTCAATGCCAATGAAGGTCTGGAAATACTGCAGTCGAGTGTGTTCACAGGCTGCAGGCAGGTTCGCCCCAGAGGGAAGCTGGTAAATCTGAGGTGGGAACCATCCGCCCATGGGTGACATCTGACACATGGCCTCAGGGACAAATCCCGTGAGGTAAGGGCTCCATTTGTGTCTAGAGTTACAAACACCACAGAAAAGAATAGCATAGAATTCAAGTGAAGGTGATACTTAATTTAAAAAAAAAACAAAAAAAACCTCAACTTTCTACAAAATTAGGCTGATACAATCCCATTTTCTACCTGGAAGTTCCTCCCACACCCACTTCCAAAAGAAAAAAGCTACAAATTTTAAGCTTGCTTTCATTTCCGGTAAAATTGTGTGAGAATTCTTTCTTTTTTAACAAGTCTTGGCTCTGCTTATACTTCTTTGAATCTAAAGGGTTTAATTATCACACCGTAAAACATTAGAAATAGTCAATACATCAGAGCTCTGCTTTATACTTTTGGCAAAAACTGAACTCATTTCAGTTGTTCTCAGACTTCATCATCGTCTCATCAGATTCCCTGCATCTCCCCTCATGTGGCTGTGGCAAAGACCCAAAGCATCTTGAAACAATGTTTGCATTGTATTCATGTGGTCCTGAATTTTGTCCTCTGAAGCAGTAATTTTTCAAAGTAATAGCAGTTAACATGTATTGAACGCTTAGTATGTGTCAGGCATTGTGCCTGACATTATTTCATCTAAGGCCCACACTGAACAAACAGCCCGGCAGGAGGCAGGCGGCATGACTACTCTCACATCATAGGTGAGGAAATAGGTTCAGAGGTTACACAGCTTTCCCGAGGTCATCCCGGTGATACGGCTACTATGTGGAGGGCTTGGAATTGAACCACAGTGTAGCGTGTCTAGAGTCCAAGTCTTAACTCCCTCTGCTCCCTCTCCACGATAAAGCTGTTGCCCTGCTGCCACATGACAGCTTGTGTCAGTCCCCTGCAGACAGATCTGTTCTCTAAGACCTTAATGGACCAAGAGAAGGAACTCATCAGTCACCCACCTTGGCCAGCAAGAGGCTGAGTGTCTCGAGCAGAGCCGCCTTCACGTTCCAGCTGAACCGGTCCCCCAGGATGCGGATCAGAGGGCCGGTGATGCTGACCACGGAGGGCCTCAGGGCATCAGCCGAGGTCAGGCGGATCACCAAGCCTAAGGCTTTGGCTGCTTCCTCTTTCTGTTCGGGGCTGCCAGTCAGGACTCCTTCCCGCAACACGGGAAGGATAGAGGTTACTCCCTGATAAGAGAACCACACCCGAGAGTCAAATCTCAAATGACTTGGGCCCAGGTGTCTCCCATGCAAAGTAAGGCACTCCTGACAGCCATCCTCTCCTCAGCTCCACAGGAGACATTGATTTGGGTTGAATCTCGGGATCACAGCCTGAGCAGGTGCTGGCTAGGGAACAGTCCTGACTGGACAGTGACAAAAAGACAACAGCCCCAACAGGCCTATCACACAGAGGTAACAGCAGTGTGTGTTACCTCTGTGACCCACTTGCTCTGGCCAAGGTGACCTCCACAGCTTAAAGGAAAGGTAGCATGAACCCTGTCCCCATCTGGCCACCTTGGGAGGAAACACATCATGAAGCTGCTGAGCACCCAGAGCATGATGTCAGATTCACACGGCTACTATTCCTGCTGCCCCATCGCAGGCCTGGGACTGGGGTGAGGGTACGCGAAGGCCCAGGAGGACCACAGGCCCACAGCCCCCTGCACCATGGGGCCCTGGCTCACCTTCTTCGGGAGGCAGAACCCTGGCACGTGCTCGCCTTTACTCTCATTCCCTATAAGCCGGATTTCCTTGTGCAGTTCTTCAATTAGTGCCAACTGGTTGCCAGCATCCAGCTTCTGTGGGAACCCAGGAAAAAGCAGAGAGGATGTACAGCCCTCTCAAGACTGCTTCAAACTAACATAGCAGGGGGAGGGCGTGGGTGAGAATAGAAACAAGACTAGCATGAGGTGATAAATGTTAAAGCTGGGTGATAAATACATGGGGGATTCTTGTAAGAGTCTATTCTTAAATGTCTGGAATTTTCTATAATCAGAAATTGGTTGAGGGGTCAATAGTCCCCTTACCTTGGTGATGGCATTCAGGGCATCCCAGCTCTCCTCCAAAACCACAGGGCTGGAGTCGTTGAAGAGGCGGATCAGGCCCGAGACCAGGCTCCGCAGGTGACTGGTGTAGTCAGCCTTCGAGCGGGAACAGTAGATGTTGAGGATGATGGCAGCAGCCTGCCTCATGCCCACCTCAGGGCTGCGGGTGGCTTCCAGCAGATCCTCGATGATGATCCGGTGCCCTGTGTCATCCTCTACTGAGAGGATCACAGCCTGACAATTGGCCATCTCCTAAAAGTCACAGGGGACATATGTGTGCTGAGCACAGATCCTCGGGGGCAGGACAGGATGGCTGTTAGAAAGCAATGGGCGTGACCATGACCACGACCCCCTCACCAGCTGCTCATCCGGAGTCCCGAGCTTCTCCTTCAGGGCCAGCATGACTGCAGGGAGGATCACTCCAAGATGACGGGTCAGGGCATCACCTGCCACAGACGAAAGGAAAGCCAGCACCCGGGTATTGACAGGGGGAGTCGTCAGCTGGTGGAAGGATAACAAACATCAACTCAATGCCAGGCACCTGGTGGAATGACCTCATGAACTGGGGCCAGAGAATGTCTGCCATGTGTCGGGATTTACCTTGGGCACGAGGTAGGGCAGCACCACACGACTCTTAATAGCCATAACTTGCTTCAGACCATCCAAGGCAAATTCAGACACCTCCTCGTTATCCTGCAGAGGGACATTGGGGACAACCCTGAGGAGTGGCTCCTGTCCACATCTCTGCTGTCTGAACCAGCCACGGCCAGCTTCCTGCTCCACTCCCCTCCCCGTCCCGTGCACCCACGTTTCCTTACAGTCAAAGGAGAAGCACAAGCCAAATCTGATCTTGCTGCACCCACTCTCTCTGGAGGGCCCACATTCCGACAGCCTTGGCAGAATAACCCCCTTACATTTTGCTTCTACAAAGACAGCAAAAGCCAAACTGGTAGATGTGTGGCAGATCCACTCACCAGCTGCTTCAGTAGAAACGGGAGGATGTCCTCCAGAGCCTGGTGGCCAATGGTGGAGTGCAGCTGCTCGAAGGTCTTGGCGGCCGCCTCTCTGACCTCCTCCAGAGGGTCACACAAAGCCTTCCTTGCTGTAGGCACGAGGGACTCGGAGAAATACAGCACCTGCAACAGCAAGTTGCAACTGTACCAGGCTCAGAAAAGGTGAGGAAGGAGAAGTAAGCGAGGGGACACAAGCAAGGGACTCTGACCAAGCCAGGCCACCCAACTCCCTCTGCCTGACTTTTCTTTTAACTTAGCTTCACTGAGAAAATTCTGAAATATAAAAAAGCAGAGAGGGTATGTGATGCACTCCCATGTATCCTTCATCCAGACTTATCAATTGACAGCTTGAGTTTTTTAGGTGAGTTCTCCAGATACTTCTCTAAGAACTCGAACTCCTTCCCTTGGCAAGGCCCAGCGCGATCTGGCCTCCTCTGCCCCAGGGCTCTTTCTTGGGAAACTCCAAGTCCTTCTCCAAGTCTCAACCCAAGTACTTCCTCCACCAGGCAGTCTCTGGGTCTGCCACAGGGCCAACGATGGCTCTGTTCCCTTGGTAACCCATTCCACCACAGCGAAGCTCACTCTGGACTCTAAAAACTAGCTGGTATTTTGGCCTCACTTCCAGACTATTGGGCGCCTTTCAGGCAAAAACTCAGCCTCTGGGAGACTCAGTAAGTATTCAGTAAATCATAACTCTTTTTGGTGACGGAATTTGATTCTTTGCCAAATGCAAATTTAAAACACCAAACGTGAGACATACTGACATACTGATACACACAGGAGAGGGATCAGTAAATCAGACTAGGATAACCAGGGCTAAGCAACTGGCTACTTTCTTACATTTCTAACTGGCCATCCACTTACTCACTTTGTGCTTCCACCCGACGATGAAGACAGAGCCTATCTATATGCATGCAAAACCTACTCCCCTAGAGTGTTTGGAGGATCCATTACCTCAGAAACTAAGGTGAAACCCCTTGAATGCTGCTGCTATGGCAACGGTATATTCCTACAGACAGGATGTGTCCACCCACTGGGTGCCAAAACTCTTACCTGCTCCGCTCCTGCTCAGGATGAGCACACACCCCTCCTGCTTCCCACAGCCCACCACCACTCACACACCTGTACGCCCCCCTGCCACTAAGGGGTAGCACCCATTTTAGCTGGACTGATATAGTGTCACAAAAGGGACTGATCCTGAGCAACCTCCAAAGTGGGGAGAGAGAGATCATCTCCAACTGCAAAGGCCACTCAAGGAGGCCTCCGAACCACTTAGCTCTCCGCCTGCAAAACTAACAGTAAAGCTGAGAAGAAGGAAATTCAAGTCTACGTGTGGCCTGGCCAGCACCTCTCCAGGGTGAGGCTGGCATGTCCCTGAGGTCTAGGTGAACCCTCTGAGGTGAAGCTCCTCCTGTCACCTCTGCCTGCTCTCTGGGTCACGCCACCTGCTGAGGGGTCCTAGGAGATACTCACGGCATCCCGGCTGGTGGACTTCATGATCTCACTTAGCCCGATGCACACACCCTGCCTCTCGTCGCTCTTCTGAGACCTCAGGCCTTCTTCAAGGATGGGGATGATCTCGGGCAGGATTTTCTCTCCTAACTTTCTGACCAGATCTCCCAATGTCCTTGCTGCAATCTGTCAGCAGAGATCAAATCAGGACATCAACTCCCTGGCAAGCCCCAGGGCACCCAGAAGACAATTCCAGAAGGAGGGCCCTGGAACCTTATAGGCTTTATCTGAGTCCTTGACTCAACTTCCCCAAATGCTCTCACCCAAGGTGCTCAAAAAACACCACAAAAGCAAATTATCTGTTTCTACAGTGGTGCAATCATAGGTCACCACAGCCTCGAACTCCTGCTCTCAAGTGATCCTCCCACTTCAGCCTTCCAAGTAGCTGGGACTATAGGTACATGCCACCATGCTAGCCAGGTTTTGCTAATTTTTTTTAGAGATGGGCCTAGGCTGGTCTTGAACTCCTGGCCTCGAGCGATCTTCCCACATTGGCCTCCCAAAGTGCTGGGATTACATGGGTGAGCTGCCACACCCAGCTAATAAACTTCTTTTTCTTTTCTTTTTTTTTTTTTTTTTAAGAGACACAGTCTTGCTCTGTCACCCAGGCTGGAGTGCAGTGGCCTGTCAGTCATAGCTCACTGTAGCCTCAAACTCCTGGGCTAAAGTGATTCTTCTGCCTCAGCCTTCTGAGTAGCTGGGACTACAGGTATGCGCCACCATGCCCAGCATGAACTCTCAACCCTGTGCTCTTGCTCAAGGGAATTTAGGAATCTGGAATAAATGATTTAGGGGAAAAGCCCATCTCCTCTCTGAGGCCTCATGCAAACCCTTCTTTACAGACAAATACACAATTTGCTTGCCAGGGAAGGGTTGGAAGTGGGCCAAAGGGGACTGGCAAAAGTGACCATAAAGCCCAGCCAGGGCACCTCCTTCCAACCACCGAACCCTGTCTGCCCGTGCTGGCACCAGCCTCACCTCACGCCACGCTGTTCCACCCAGCTGCCACACTCCAGCCACCCTGGCTTTGCTCACATACCAAGTTCCTGCCCACCAGGGGCTCTGCACACCCCATCCTTGTATCTAATGCACCATTCCCTCAGTCAGGAATGGTCTCTCACCTCCTCAGCCGGTTAGCGCTTACCCTTCTTTCAGCTGCAAACATCATTTCTTCTCAGAAGCGTTCACTGACACACACACACACACACACTCTCTGCTAGGTCAGACACCCCTGATTATAAGCGTTTGCATTGCCATGCAACACTTGCCGCAGTTGCATTTTACATCTCTTATGATGTAAAATAGATCATAGATAATCAGTTTGATTATCAGATTAAAATCTACCTCTTCAACCAGACTGTAGGATAAGGAATGAGGCTGCCTTTCTTCCCCATTATGTCCCCAGGTGCTAGGCCACTGCATAGCACATAATAGATGCTTAACAAATATTTGCTGAATGACTAATAATATTCTCCTATTAGAGAGGGGACGCTATGTGCTCTCCCAGGCTCTGCAGACCCAGCTTTCTAGGCTCTGAAAGGAGTCACCAGGGGGTGCCAGCCCAGAGCAAGGCCCAGGAAACTTACCGTTCTCTTATCTGCACACGTGCTGGCCAGGAAACCCAGCAGGAGCCCAAAGAGGGTGGGCAGGATCTCACGCAAGGTGCGTGGGGTATTGGAGACAACAATCTTCCAGACGTGCAGGGATGCCTGCCGCACCACCAGCTGGGTGTCTGAGCGGCCCATGTACAGCCCTGCCAACACCCGGTTCCGCCGGTCTACCCCCAGGGCTGTGATGATGGCCTGCAGCCAGCGGGAGGGGACAGAGAACAAGGTGGTGAAGCCTCCACAGGATGAGTCTCTGGGCATACCCTACCATCAGCAGACGCAGGAAAAACAACCCCAGGCAGGCACCTTGTTGGACTGGGCAGTTCCAAAGTTGTCATCCTCAGAGGCAGTTTCTGTGGTCATCTTCCCAGTGACTCCTGAGATGTGGAAGAGGAGATCCCCAAGGAGCTGAACAGAGCTGAACCTGAGAAAGAGGCCAAGAACACAGTTGCACAGCTGCAAGGGCATAATCAAGCACTGTACAGAGGAAAGAATGGAAAAAAATGGACCCTAAATATTCATGATGGTTATCTTGGGATGGAAAAACAGTTCTAAGACGGATTTCATTTCTTTACACTTTCTTACATATTTTCTAAGTTTTCTGCTAATAAGCACATATTGCTTTCGTTGCAGAAAAGACAAAACTTTTTTTTAAAGTATGTGAAAATTTCTACAATAAAAGTTATAAAAAGAGAGAGAGACGGTGCACACACAAGAGAAGCACTAATAGTAAACTAGGAAGATTGATCATCAGAAGTGAGGAAACCGATATAGGCCTTAAAAGGATAAACTTTATTTCTCAGCTGGGCGCGGTGGCTCACACCTGTAATCCTAGCACTCCAGGAGGCCGAGGCGGGCAGACTGTTTGAGCTTAGGAGTTTGAGACCAGCCTAAGCAAGAGCGAGACCCCGTCTCTACTAAAAAAAAATATAAAGAAATTATCTGGGCCGGGCGCGGTGGCTCACGCCTGTAATCCTAGCACGCTGGGAGGCCGAGGCGGGCGGATCGTTCTGAGCTCAGGAGTTCAAGACCGGCCTGAGCAAGAGCGAGACCCCGTCTCTACCAAAAATAGAAAGAAATTAATTGGACAGCTAAAAATATATAGAGAAAAAATTAGCCGGGCATGGTGGCACATGCCTGTAGTCCCAGCTACTCGGGAGGCTGAGACAGTAGGATTGCTCGAGCCCAGGAGTTTGAGGTTGCTGTGAGCTAGGCTGACGCCACGGCACTCG
>RJWJ010010828.1:0-45912 GCA_004363605.1 Indri indri | reverse complement strand
CCTTGTTATGTACCAATCTCTGTGCTCCTAGTGGTAGAATTCTTCTTAATACACCAAGATCAGCTGAAGCGATATACAAAAGCCACTATCGACACTAATTCGTATAATTAAATCCCATAGATAAGAGTTGTTTGTTAAATATAATAAAAGATTCTATTGTTTAGCAAGGAGAAATAAACCAACTTTATCAAATATTCTGCATCATTTGCCAAACACATTATCAAACTTAATAAGTAGATATAGATGTGAATCAGTATTGTGGAAATGTTTCTGAATCGATATTAATTATTTTACATTTACTTAGTAACATTAACTCCTCGTTTATTTGCAGGGAGGGTAGAAGTCTAAGTTTAGACTTGTTAGAGAAATAAAATTTTAAAAATAAATGGGAAGATGTAGGTCAAATGGTACAAAGTTGCAGCTATGTAGAATGAATAAGGCTAAAGATCTAATGTACAACATGAGGACTATAGTTAATAATATTGTATCATATACTGATAACTTGCCAAAAGAGTAGATTTTAGATACTCTAACCACACACACACAGAAAGATAACTATATGAGGTGATTGGTATATTAATTTGCTTGACAATATTTACCACTTTACTGTGTATATAAATATTAAAGATATCGTGGTATATACTTTAAATATATATATGGTAAACAGAATAGTGACCTGTCAAAGTATCTATAGCCTAATCGCCAAAGCCTGTGAATGTAACTTTATATGGCACAAAGACTTTGCAGATGTGATTAAATTAATGTTCTTGGGATGGGGAGATTATCCTGGATTATCCCCTTCTCATCCTATTGTGGCATATATTAATATGAAGCCTCGATACTCCTCTACACTTTACCTAGTTACCATTTATAGAAAATACCATTCAACAAAAGGAGTATGAACATTTTTTCAAGTGCATATGGAAAATCTAATAAGATAGGTCATATTCTGGGTCATAAAATAAGTCTCAGTAAATTTTAAAGAGCTGAAACCATAAAAATCTATGTTCTCTGAAAATAAATAAAACTAAAAATTGACAACAGAAATGTATCTGGAAAAATCCCTAAATATTTGAAAATCAAACAATACTCTTTTAAATAACACATACGTCAAAAATGGAGTTAAAAGGGAAATCATAAAATACTTGAATTGAAAAAAATTTAAAAACACTATAGCCAAGTGTGTGGGTCTGGTTACAGTAGTGCATAGAGGGGAATGGATCACATTAAATGCTTATATTAAAAAGAAGAAAGCCTTCAAATCAATGATCTAAACTTCCATCTTAAGAAATTAGAAAAATAAGAGCAAATTAAACTAAAAATATAAAAAAAGGAAGTAAAGATATGAGCAGAAACAATTAACAATTAAAATGAAAACAGAAAAAGTAAAGAAAAATCAATGAAATCAATCGCTGGTTCTTTGAAAAGATCAATAGATTAGATAAGATGAACTCCTGGCCAAACTGATCTGATTGAGAAAAAAGAGAGAAGACACAAATTACCGGTATCAGGAATGATAGAGGACATATCACTATAGATCCTACAGATATTAAAAAAGAGAGAATATTATGAACAACTCTATCAATAAATTCAACAATTTAGAAAAAATGGACAAATTCCTTAAAGACACAAACTACCAAAGCTTACACAAAAAGAAAAAGATAACTTGAATAGCCTTATGTTTATTAGTAAAATTAATTCATAATTAAAGACCTTCCAACAAAGAAAATTCAAGGCTTGAATGGCTTAACTAACAAATGCTATCACATATTTATGGATCAAATAGCATCAACTACAGACAGACTCTTCCACAAAGTAAAAGAAGAGGGAACATTTGGTTCAGCATTTGAAAATCAATAATTCACCATATCAACAAACTAAAGAAGAAAATCCATATGATCATCTCAATAGATACAGAATAAGCATTTGAGAAAATTCGAAGAGTGTCTTGGAAAACCCCACAGATAACATCATACCTAATAGTGAAAATAAATGCCTTTCCCCTAAGATCTAGAGCAAGACTAGGAAGCCCACTCTAATCACCATACATTGGACTTAATAATTTAATACAGTAATTATTAATAAGGCCAATTTAATAAGGAACAAGAAAAAGAAATAAAATTATCCAGATCAAAAAGGAAGAAATAAAACTATTCCTATTCATAATCATGATAATGATTGTCTACATAGAAAACTCCAGTGATTCTACATTAGACCAAAATTAATAAATGGCTGTAGGATACAAGATCAATAATATAAAAATCAACTATATTTGTACATGCTAAAAATGAAGAACTACTGAAAATTAAAATTAAAACAAAACAATAGGACCAAAAAAGTCTGAAATACTTAAATATAAAGCCAAATAATGTATATTTGTATACTAAAAACTACAGAACACTGATGAGAGAAATCAAACAAGACCTAAATAAACAAAAATGAATTGGAAGACTCAATATTGTTAAGCCGTGAATGCTCTATAAACTGGTGTATAGATTCAACACAATCTCAATAAAAAAATACCAGCTGGGTTTTTTTAAAAATTAAAATTAGAAAGCCTATTCTAAAACTTACATGGAAAAAAAAAGACAAAGAAGCTAGAATAGCCAAAAAAACTTTTTTTTGAAAAACGTGAACAAAGTTGGAGCAGTTACATTCTTGATTTCCAGACTAACTCTAAGTTTTCAGGAATCAAGATAGTGCAATATTGGAAAAGAGATAGACACATAGATCAATGGAACATATGGCAAAATCCAGAAATATATATGTGGCCAAACAATTTTCAACAAAGATGTCAAATCAATTCAATGTAGAAAAGTTAGTCTTTCCAACAAATTGTGCTGGAGCCATTGGTTATCCACATGCAAAAATAAACAAATATTGGCCATATCTCACACCATATGCAAAATGTAATTTAAAATGATCATACCTCTAAATGTAAAGCCGAAAACTCTAAAAGGTCTAGATAATCTTTGTGATCCTGCATTAAGCAAAAATTTCTTAGGTAGAACACAAAAGGATGAACCGCAAAAGAAAAAAAATGATGAATTGCATTTCACCAAAATTGAAAACTTCTATTCTTCAAAAGATAGTGTTAAGAGATATGAAGACAAGCCACAGACTGAAATAAAATATCTGCAAAAAACAGATCTTACCCAACCTCCCCCTCCCCAAAAAAACTGGTATCCAGAATATACAAAGAACTCTCACAATTCAATTGAAACACAACTCAATTTGAAAAACAAAAATGGAGGGACAGGGCCAAAGTGGCAGACTAGAAGCAGCCTGTATGTGTTACTCTCATGGGGAGGACTGAAGGTGGTGAGTGGACATCCACCTTCAGATAGACCATCTAAGAGAGAGCGTTGTGAATCAAAAGAGAGGTGACAGGAGACACCCAAAGTGCAGGAGAAGGAAGAGAGGCGACCTGCTCTGTGGCTTGGAGGTACACAAGGAAGACGAGCGCACATGTTAACGGGAAAGTCTCAGGGCTCCACACTCCCCCCACCATCATGGCTACCTGAGCTACGGGATGCACCCTCCATTGCAGAAGGCTGCATAATTGACATAAGGATGTTTCTGGAGCCTGTGCAGCACTGTTGCTCTGGAGAGAAGGCACAATGGTGACCCACTGGCTCGCAAACCCTGGGTGCTATGGCTGGAGCCATTTTAAAATTTTAGACCCAGAGCAATGCCTCTACCCAGGGGTCAGACCCATTTCTGCGGCTTCCCCATCATGCCTGCCAGTCCAGGGAGAGAGAAGAGGCAGGGAGGCGGGACACGCTCGCGAGCTCTGTAGGCAGGAGCTGCGTGCTTCCACTGCTACTGGGGGACCTGGCTGGGCTGACGATCGCTGCTGCCTTTCGATGTGGGCGGGGCTGCGCTCAGGCCAGTGCCTCGGCTGACAAACGCTGCCATCTGCAGGTCTGTGAGGCGCAGGCCATCAATTGCCACCCCTGGAGGGCACGAGCAGGACTGCACTCATGACACACAGGGCAACAAGTGCCACCACCCACAGATGAGTGGAGCAGCTCTCAAGCCAGCTTGGGCTGACAGTTGCTGCTGCTGACAGAACTAGGTGGCATTCAGTCACTCTGCAATGTGGGGACCACCCATGACAACCACAGGGGAGCAATGAGCAGGAGATGCGGGAGAGCTGCAATGCAAAATGCTCTCAGTGCATCTGCCCATCTCGTGCTGTGTCAATACTCCAGAGTAGGACACGGGTGCACCATCCAGGGACCTCTCCTTCTTTCCACTAAGTAGGAGAGTTCCCAGAGGAAAACAGGTGCACTGAAAGCTTCTCTGTCTTGAGCTGAGAGAAGAAAAAGGAACCAGAATAAGAACTCTGTCAACATGAAAAAAACAAGTGTTTCAACACCTGCAAAAAGTTACAGTAGGTCTCCAGGAATGCACTCCAATCTAAAGGAAATTGTCAAAATGTCAGAGATGGAATTCAAAATATAGATGGCAAATACAATGAATAGGATTGAAGAGAAAGTTGAAAACCAACACAAAGAATAAAAAAAAAAAGTTTCAGGCCATAAAAAAATGAAAAACTTGCTAAACAGACAATATAAGAAAAGATATAACAGAACTTAAAGAAATGAGAGAGTCATTTGGGAAATTTCAAATACAATAGAAAGCTTCAAAAGGCTTGACCAAGCAGAAGAAAGAATCTCAGAGTTTGTGGTCAAGGCTTTCGGGTTAGCCCAGTCAAAGGTGCAGAAAAAAGAATGAAGAAAAATGAACAATCACTCAGAGAAATATGAGGCTATATGAAATGAGCCAACATACAAATTATAGGTATCCCCGATAGAAAAAAAGAAAAAGCAAAAATCATGAAAAACCTATTTGAGGGAATTATTGAGGAAACTTCCCTGGTATCACCAGAGATTCAAATATCAAGATACAAGATGGTCATCAAATATTGAGAAGATTCATAGCAAATAAGACATCTGTAAGACACATAGTCATCACCCTGACCACAGTCAAAATGAAAGAGAAAATTCTATAAGCTGCAAGATTAAAGTAACAGCTAACCTACAAAAGAAAACCCATCTGGCTCACAGTGGAGTTCACAGCAGAGACCTTACAAACCAGAAGGGATTGGGGCCCCATTTTTAATTGTCTTAATCAGAACAACTGCCAGCCAAGAATTTTGTATCCTGCAAAAGTAAGTTTCATAAATGATGGGGAAATAAAGACGTTTCCAGACCAGCAAACCCTAAGGGAATTTGTCACTAATAGACCTGCCCTACAGGAAATATTCAAAACTGCATTATACATGGAACAGCACGGTAGATCCCTACCAGTGTAAAAACATCCAAAAGTTAAAGCTCACAGCTCTAATAAGACAATAGCACAAGAGAGAAAATAAAACAACAAGGTATCACCCAACATGATGAATAGAACTGTATCCCACATATCGGTATTAACAATATACATGAACATTATGATTGCCTCACTTAAAAGACATGGACTGATTGAATGAATGAAAAAAGACACCCCAAGTATATGCTGTCTCCAAGAAATACATCTAACTCACAAGTACTCACAGATTCAAGGTAAAGGGATGGAAAATAATTCCATGCATATGGAGACCAAAAGCAGGCAGGTGTAGCCATTCTCATATCAGATAAAATAGACTTTAAATCAGCTATTGTAAAAAAATAAAAAAGACCAAGATTGTCATTATACAAAGGTAAAAGGAGCAATTCAACAAGAAGGCATAACAATCCTAAATATATATACACCTGACACAGGAACTCCTAATTCATAAAGCAAATTCTACTATATCTAAGCAAAGAAATAAACAGTAGCATCAAAATTACTGGAGATTTCAACATCCCACTGACAAGACTGGACAGATCATCAAAGCATTAATCAATAAAGAAATATTGGACTTAAATAGGACTCAAAAACAAATGGACCTAATAGACATTTTCAGAACATTGTACCCCAAAACTTCTGAGTATTCCTTCTTCTCATCAGTATATGGGACATTTTCCAAGATTGATCATATTTTAGGCCACAAAACAAGTCTCAACAAATGTAAAAAAATCAAAATCATACCATGTATCTTCTCAGACCACAGTGGAAAAACACTAGGAATCAATTCCACAAAAAGAACTCAAATCTACACAAAGTCATGAAAATTAAACAACCTGATTCTAAACAATGCTTGGGTCAATGATGAAATTAAAATGGAAATCAAGATTCCTTGAACTGAACAACAGAGACAGAAGCTTTATAAAATCTATGGGATACAGCAAAAGCAGTTCCAGGAGAAAATTCATAACCTTAAATGCCCACATCAAAAAGGCAGAAAGATCACCAATTAACAACCTAATGTCACATAAATTTGGAAATGTTGAGGAAATGGATAAATTCATGGAAACACAAAACCTCCCAAAGCTCAGTTAGGAAGAAATAGAACTCCTTAACAGACCAATAATGTTAGCGATGAAATTGAAGCAGCAATAAAAATCTCCCAACCAAAAAAAAGTCCCAGACCAGAGGGTTTCACAGCCAAATTTTATTAGATCTAAAAAGAAGAATTGATACCCATACCACAGAATTTATTTAATAATATCAAGAAGGAAGGAATCCTCCCTAATTCACTCTATGAAGCCAGTATCACCTTGATATCAAAGCCAGGAAAGGACACAACAAAAAAAGAAAACTACAGACCAATATCCCTTATGAATATAGATGCAACAATTCTCAATAAAACTCTAGCAAATTGAATTCAGTGGCATATCAAAAAAATAAGCCACCATGACCAAGTGGGTTTCATCCCAGAGATGCAAGGATGGTTCAACATACATAAATCCATAAATGTGATCCACCACATAAATAGAAGCAAAAACAAAGACCATATGATCATTTCAATAGATGCAGAAAAAGTATTTGAGACTACAGCTTTTTAATGGAAAAGTTGTGGTGCATTTTTTATGACACCATGCAGTTGCCTGTGTGATTAATGCCTGGGGGACTCCATTTAGCACAAATGTAATGATAGTGATTAGAATCTGGTTGAGCAGTAGGAGAGGTATAAGGAGGAATGTGAGATTTCTACATTTTAATTCTTCTTATCCTATTGTAGCATATATTAATATGAATTCTCAAATGTTATCTGAATAAATTTTTCATACTTGGAAAGGTAGAGTTAGCCTCCAAGTAGTTTGAGTCTCCAGGAGGTTGCTAGTCCCTCCTCTTATTTAATTCTGAGTTATTAGGGCCAACCTAAGGTAATTCCTTCATTTTTTACGCACCCCCCCCCAAGGGGGGTAGCTAGGAGTGAGTCTATAAGCCACTAAAAAATAGGACTGCTTGGAACCAAAACAAATGGGAAAATCATGGTTCGAAAAGAAGCTTTTGGGAGGTGATGAATCATTTTGCACCAACTAATAGGGGGAAAATGATGTGGCCTCCAATAAACACAAGAATGTTTATTTCCTACAGCAGGAGGCACTTAGGGGTTGTGGCAATTCCCAATCTTTTATGTGTCCTGGTTTTGCCGTTTCTACACACTGTCCTTTTTGAAAATTCAAGTATATCCAAATATATTCTCTTGAAACCTTGAAGCTTTGAAAATTTAGATTCTTGTCACTGTCTTAAGTTCTTCATGGTCCTCTTACCTCCCTCTAAAAGCAGTCTCTATTTAAGTCACATACCTGACCTCTATGGCATTTTATATCTCAGCCACTGGGAGCTGTGAGAGGAAGAATCACTGCTTCCTTGATGTCTGTTGACTCTCACTCCTTCCCTCCATCAATGCCTGCTCCTGCTGCTTGGAACTCTTTTACAGGTCAGACTACTCTAGAATTGACAGTCTTCAGTGGTGAATAAAAGTGGATAAATAGGGACAGTTAAATTGGGATCCTTTCTTACAACCTTGACTGGGGTTTGTTTGCTTGTTTTCAACTTTCCTTCTTTCCACTGAAATTCCACACCAGTGCTTGGATTTATAATGTGGCCTAGACCTGTGTGTGTGTGTGTGTGTGTGTGTGTGTGTGTGTGTGTGTGTGTGTGTGTGTATGTTTAAGCTTCCCTTGAGAGTGCAAATAATAATGGAGAGAACTATTTAACAAGGTCCTGGTTTCTCTTGCAACACAATAGCTAAACTTGCCTGCTTCTATGTGCAACTTTGTAGGGATCAGCTCAGTAGATGGTACCCTTATTGATCATGGGCAATATATCAGTACCTGCAGAGAAATGACACCTTGATCTCTTGTTTGCAAGACCTTTTCCCATCAGTCCTAGGTTAGACCCTGTCCAGCCACACAGAGGTGTTGGTTTATGTGCGCTGCGGCAGAAAGCATAATGAATAATTTACCAAGTGGACAAAAGGTAGCTTAAGTGAATTAGCTTTAAATAATTGGCACAGATTGGCTAGTAGCTAGGAAGTGGGCTTTTAAAGAGAAATACCCAAGGTTGAAAGGGTTTTTAAAAAAATCAATTGCAGATAATGAAAAGCTGGGGTTTGCTCTCTTCATGTCTACTCTCCTTCCAAAGAATTGTATCCAAAAAAGCTGGTTTCCCACTCCCCTACCTTGCCCACACTGTTAAAATAGAAACAGGGGTTGATGTATGTCCTGATCCTGAATACATGTAAAATTTGTACAAAAATATCTTCTATGAAAATGATTTGTAATCTGTAGACGTAATACCTGGGAGACGTCTTGAGATGTAAAATCCCATCCTTTGGGTTGTGGGTTTTTTGTTTTCTCCAAATAAATCTGATCCTTAAAGTTAAAAAAAAAAAAAAAGCAGAATTATGCTCTAAAAGGTTTAATGAGAGGTACCAGTAAGCCCTCCGGCTGTTACCAGAAAATCATCCCAACGTTGATAAACTCCCTTTATAAGGGTGAGTATGAATACCTTGGAATTCCCTGACATGGCTCCCTTTGGAGAGTAAGCGGAAGGCCCCCTGGAGGGACCCGAGCACGTATGAGGGGCAGACCCCAGCATCAGTTATGATCTGGATGGAGCTCCTGGAGCTGCCTGGTCCTTTGGGAGGCAGCTGTGAATGAGAACCAAGAGGGTTGGGCTGGGCACTAGAAACTAAACTTGAGCAGGCTTCCACGGCTGGAGTAGGCATGGAAGAAATAAGACTACAGCCAAAGAACCTTGGAAACCTGTGCAGGAGTCTGCTTCTAAGGCATCATCCTGGTAGGAAGGAGGCATCTCCGCTGTTCTGCTGTGTGGAACCCATTCCAACAGCGACACCATGTGACAGCGAGAAGCAAATGCAACAGGAACCAAGGAGGTTCCTGCAGGCTAATAGCTGAACTTAACCGCTTGGGGCTGCATTGCACCCCTGGAGTTCTTGGACAATTCCAGACGTGGAGGCGAACTCAAAGGCAGGAGATTCTGAACTTCTGCTAATTATTGAGGTGGGTATACAAAAATTATTCGGAAAAATAAAGCAGATATGACTGTACTCGTACCCTCGGTTTGTGAAGCATTTCGTATTAGATGTTACCACAAGTAGCAAAATTATATGGTTAGTCTTCTATTGCTACCATGACAAATTACCACAACCTTACTGGCTTAAACAACACGAATTTAATATTTTACAATTCAGCGGGCCAGAATTGACATGTTCTCACCAGGCTAAAATCAAGTCGGGGGAAGGGTCTATTCCTTGCCAGAGACTCTAGGGGAGAATCCATTTTCCTTGCTCATTCAACTTTTTGGCATAATTCAGTTCCTTGTGGTGTAGACCAAGATCTCCCTACGTTTCTGGCTGTCAGCTAAGAGCCGTTCCAGGCGTCTAGCGGCCACCCCCATTTCTTGGCGTGTAGCTCGCGTCTTCCCTCTTCAAAGTCAGCAATGGCACGTTGATCCTCCTCACACAGCTCTTTCTGACTTTCTCTTATCGCCCCCTTTTCCACATTTAAGGATCCGTGTGATTATTCTCCCAGGTAAACCAGGATAATGTCGCCATCTCAAAGTCCTTGACCTTGATCATATCTGCAAAGTCCCTTTTGTCATGTCATGTAATATATTCACAGGATTAGGATGCGGACATCTTGGTGGGGGGGAGGCGTTGTTCTACTTACCATAGATATTTTGAGGGTTTTTAAAAATATTTAAATATAGTCTTTTTAAAAACTCCAATGAACGTATGTTTATTTAAAAGAATTTATACAGATAATGATACTTTCGAAGAGCAGAGGAAACATTTTCATATTTTTGTTTTTAAAGATACTGTCATAAGCCTGGCGAGGTGGCTCACGCCTGTAATCCTAGCACTCTGAGAGGCCGAGGCGGGTGGATCGCTCAAGGTCAGGAGTTCGAGACCAGCCTGAGCAAGAGCGAGACCCCGTCTCTACTAAAAAATAGAAATAAATTATCTGGACAACTAAAAATATATAGAAAAAAATTAGCCGGGCATGGTGGCACATACTTGTAGTCCCAGCTACTTGGGAGGCTGAGGCAGAAGAATTGCTTGAGCCCAGGAGTTCGAGGTTGCTGTGAGCTAGGCTGACGCCACAGCACTCTAGCCCAGGCAACAGAGCCAGACTCTGTCTCAATAAATTAATAAATAAATAAATAAATAAAAACACAGCCTTTGTTGGAGAGGATGTGGAGGAAAGGGAACTTTTGCCACTGTTAGTGGGAATGTAAATTAGTAGACATTATGGAAAACAGTCTGGAGGTTTTTAAAAAGATTAAAAATAGAACTACCACATGATCCAACAATCCCACTACTGGGTATATATCCAAAGAATATGAAATCAGTATGTATAAGATATATCTGAACTCTCATGTTCATTGCAGCATTTTTCACAATAGCCAAGATATGGAATCAACATAAGTGTTCATAAACAAACGAATGGATAAAGAAAACGTGGTATCTATGTGCAATGGGATACCATTCAGCCTTAAAAAAGAAGGAAATCCTGCCATTTTTGACAACATGGATATACCTGGAGAACGTTAAGTGAAATAAGCCAAGAACAGAAAGACAAACACCACATGATCTCACATAGTATGTATGGAATCTTAAAAAGTTGAACTCACAGAAATAGAGAGTAGAATGGTGGTTACCAGGGGTGGGGTGTTGTGGAGATGTTGATCAAAGGATACAAAATTGCAATTAGGAGGAGTAAGTTCAAGAGATCTATCATACAACGTGGTGACTATAGTTAATAATGTAGCGCATTCTTGAAAATTACTGAGAATAGAATTTAAGTGGTCCCAACACAAAGAATAAGTATGTGAGGTAACACATGCCAATTAGCCCAACTTTGTCGTCCCACGATGTATACGTATTTCAAAACAACACATATCGTACATGGTAGGGCATCATGGCTCACGCCTGTAATCCCAGCACTCTGGGAGGCCGAGGTGGGAGGATCACTTGAGCTCAGGATTTCAAGACCAGCCTGAACAAGAGCGAGACCCTGTCTCTACCAAAAATAGAAAAAATCAGCCAGGCGTCCTGGTGCACATGTAGTCCCAGCTACTGGGGAGCTGAGCCCAGGAGTTTGAGGTTGCAGTGAGCTATGATGACGCCACTGTCCTCTATAGGGGCAACAGAGTGAGACTCTGCTTCAATAAAAAAAACTTGTACATGCTAATATATACAATTTTTTGTCAATTAAAAAATTTTAAAACAATTAAATAGGTAAGTTAAATATATATATAGTCTTTATAATGCCTTTGCTTCCCCACCAGAAAAAAGCCAAACTCTATCCTAGAGAATACCGTCTACCCAATCGTTCCCAACACTTCCTTCAGCATGGTTGCTTATTCAGCCGGGTTTCAATAAACCTCCTGCAAAAGTATGCAAAAGTTCATGTGTATGTTTATTTTCGAGGGTAAAGGTCCAGAGCTAGATCAGTTACTCAAAGTACTCTGTAAAAGACCTTCCCATAAAAAAATTTTAAAAAACCAACAGAAGTATTTGCAAATAAATTTTGCTTCCAGACACCACACATTTTTATGCTTCCACATCTTTATGCCTCTTGTTCCATGAAACCAGGCGGTGTAGTGGAAAGAGGCTTTGGATCTCCCAGGTTTCTGACTCAAGCTAAAACTGGCAAAATCATGATGGCATTTATTGAAATGAGAAATAGTGAAATACAGCAAGTTTGGTGGAGAGCCACCAAGATGAGAGTAATTCAGGATGTGTTAAATTTGATGAACCTTCAAGATAGCCAAAAAAATCAAGGGGAGAAGGGAGGTCATTTTAACTAAGGGAACCTAAAAGAAGGAAAAGATAGTCACATTGTCCATAATAAGCTTAAAAGTCTAGGTATGGTAAAAGCTACCATAAGCTGTGTGGATAGGCAACAAAATAAAGGGAAAATTTATTGCACACGGCAGATTATATATTTAGGTCATTAAATACGAAATGCCTGACTTCAAATCAAAAGTGTAGTTTATTATGTCTCAAGCAAAAAGCAGTACAATTAATCAAACGATGCACCTAAACCATCAGCACAGTTTTGCCATCTTAACAGTAGCTTGTTCATGCCAGCAGCGAAGAAGCCTGAAGAGCAAGTGGTGACGAAATCGCAAAAAGCATTTTCCACAGCTTGTTGAGAATTGAATATTTTTCATTGCAAGAAGTGGTCCAAAGCCTGGAAGAAGTGGTAGTCAGTTGGTGCAAGGTCTGGTGAATACGGTGGATGACAGAGAATTTCCAAATCCAGCTTCTGTAGTTTGAGCAGAGTTGTTTGTGCGACATGTGGTTGAACATTGTCTCGCAAGAGGATTGTCCTGTCTCTATTGACCAATCTCGTCTGCTTAATTGCAAGCATCCTCATCATTTTGTCCAATTGGTTGCAGTAGACATCTGCTATAATTGATTGACCAGGTTTCATGAAGTCATAGTGGATAATACCAGCGATGGACCACCAAGTAGGCACCATTAGCTTTTCCCGATGACTATTCGATTTTGGACTGTGTTTCAGCACTTCATCTTTATCCAACCATTGTGCCAAACACTTGCAATTGTCAAAAAGAATCCACTTTTCATCACATGTCACATTATGGTGTAGAAATGGTTTGCCTTTAAGTCGTGACAGCAAAGACAGGCAAGCTTAAAGACAGGCAAGCTTTGAGATGATTTCTTTTCTAACACTTGTTTAATTCCTGCAGAACCCATGTATCCAGCTTCTTTACCTTGCCAATGTGTTTCAAATGGTCCAATATTGTTGGAACAGTAACGTCAAACCTTGCTGCTAACTCACGTGTAGGTTGAGATAGATTCACTTCCACTACAGCTTTCAGTTCATCATTATCCACCTCAGTCTCAGGTCACCCACGTGGCTCATTTTCAAGATTAAAATCATCAGAACGGAACTTCTCAAACCATCAACCTACGGTGCTTTCATTAGCCACATCCTTCCCAAACTCTTTGCTGATATTTCGAGCTGTCTGCACTGCATTGGTTCCACAACGGAACTCATGTTAGAAAGTAACACAAATTTTTGACTTATCCATGGTTTCACAAAAATTTCTCTAAAAAAAATTTGAAAGATAATCACAAGCCAAAACATGCGTTTTAAAGACTGAGAATGTACCTTCACAATAAAAAGAAAACAAGAAGTGTCAAAGTGAAATGTCAGAGATGTCAACCGTCAAAGGGAATCAGACATTTCATACTAAATAATCTAATATCAAAAGTCAACCCCATGGAACAGAAATTTCAATTTTTGCAAAAAGACCCTGCAAACTCAAATGAAAAATAGCTCTATTTTTCACTCTAGCCAAAGATACTGTTCATGCATGGATGCATCTCGAAGCATTATGCTAAATGAAAGCTGCCAGGCGCAAGATCCCATTGACACAGAAGGGGGAGTAGACTGCAAAGGGACACAGGGAATTCTCGTGGAGATGGACAGGTTCCATGTATTGGCTACATGAAGATCTATTTGTCAAAACTTGAACTGTACACTTAAAACAGATGAATTTTATTGAACATAGATTATACCTAATAGTTTAAAAACTATGTAAGAATACACACTAGTTATTAACATGGATTGAGAGGGATGTGATGGAAAAGAAGAGAAAGCCAGGAAAAAAGTAAAAACTAAAACTACTCTAGTTAAAAATAGTATATATGATCCCATTTATGCATTTATGAAAAATTCTGTATGTAAAAAAAGAAACTTTGCCAACTATCCAATACGGCAACTTTGCAATCCAATACTCGCATCTTTGGCATGTTCGAATTCAGGGGCTGAGCAGGAGATGGAAGCCAGATGCTAATGTTTTATGCAAGAGTGGAGGTGGGGGAAGTAGGACCATGAGTTTAGTAGAATTGGGTAGTTTACCTTTGGGAGCAGCAATGAATGACAGGGATATGAGGCATGCTTAAATACTGTAACTGGCCTCAGTCCCAGCATGTCCATTTCAACAGGTCGTGTTTCCGGCGGAATCCACACATAGTGAACAGCAGTAGCTTTTGGAGAATAGGGTACAGTAGCTCTTGGAGAATAGGGTAACATTAGCCTCTCTGGACGGAGCCAATCTTGACATGGGATGGTTGTGCTTCAAAGGTAGCCCACATGAGCAAACAGGCAGCCTGAGTAGTTACAGAAACTACAACTTTGACAGAAATCAGTCTGAGTCTCCTGGTGAGTGTAATACTAAAACAGAGATAATGCCGTCCAGCTTGTTTTATGCGTTGTTCTAAGTATCAGCAATAATGTATAAACACAGGACATGGCACAAAACAGGCACTAAATCCAAGTAGTGATAGCCACACTTTTCTTTGCCTAGAAAAGACTCTGAAACATACGATGCAATCACAAAATAGTTGTATAGACAAATAGCTTGAGTGGTTGGATGAATAAAACTATGAACAGTCAATTCTAGTAAACTGTTTTTCCTGACTGAGCTCAAATATCACCTCCTTGGGAAGCTATGTCCATTCCAAGCTACATTCACATTTTTCTCACTTACTATTACAGTTTTAGGGCCAGCCTGCCTGTGCTTGATCTTGTCTCCACTATTTGTGCCTTTGGGCAACTCACACAAACTCCCTACTCTGCTTCCTCAACTACAAAATGGTGTTTAACAATAAGGTTTCAATAAGAATTAAAAGAGTTAATACAAAAATATATTTATTAGACTTGCTGCAGAGTAAGCATTTGATAAATATTAGTAATTGTTGAAATACCACGCTACATTAATACAATTTAAACAAATTATTTTTTTGTGTAGCCACTGACTGTAAGCTCTATGAGAACAAGAATTTATGCGTGCTTTGTTCACTGCCTAAAACTGTGCCCTGCAATCAGGCATTCGATAAATAGTTGTTGAATGAACACCTACCTACCTCTAAACAATGAATGTGCCAAAAATTCGAACACACACATATCTCTCCAAAATTAAGACCAGGCCCTTGCATATAGTAGGTGTGCAACAGATATTTGTTGACTGAAGGAATGAATGGAGATAATCAGACAGAAAGTGATTCAGAAAACTGACAGTACTACGTCACAGAGGCAAAAAGAGATTCAGGAATATTCCAGTTTATCTTTATAGACTTTTTATTTAAAAAATAAAATTATAAACAAAATACAGAAAAATATTGACACCTGTGATAACAAGGAAATGACTCTTAATCTTGAGGGCAGTTTGTTGTCCTGGAAGAACAAAATCATGACTTTTATAAAGAAATTTTATTGTGCAAAGGAGGAATGTAATATTTAAGGTTCATTTACAACAGGCATTTGGCATTGACAGAAAAAGTATTTCCACGTATACATTCAACATTTTCCAGCATATTTACATTCAAGTTACATTTTCAAATTCTATGCCAAATACAGTCTAACTCACCATCAAAAACCCCTAAGATATTAACAAAACTGTTTATTTGGTAGGAGTATAATCTTATTAAAAAGTAATTTTATGTTCCCACTAGGTCAACTGTGTTTTTACTACTTCAACAAAATTCACTGACATTTTCTTCCGGTTGAAGCCAAGCCTCTTCCAGACAAATTAAATACTAACTCAAATGTGGCCGGTTGTAAAATTATATAATATTTTTTTTCCTCCTTCCTTAGAAATATTAAAACTTTCAATGAAAGGACACTGGCTATGATAAATCACCTCTTCTTTTAATAGCTGGCATGTATTATGGATATGAGTTGCAGAATTTTAACTGCTTTTCAAATGATGGCTGAAGCATTTTTCCCTCTCAGTTGTTACTGAATTCCCCATCAACATAACACACATTAAGAAACCCATACGTTAATTTTCTAAAAACGTTTCTCCATTTTCCCCATACCTTTCTCAAATCAGGTTGCTTACTAATTAACAATTTGTTGGTTCCTTGCTTAGTTTTTCTAAATTAAACTACGTTCGCTATCCTAGATTTTTGATAATCTTCCCATTTCATCTTTTAAATTATGATTTTATTAAAATCAATATAAATTACAAATAGCTTCCATCTTTGAGACAGTTCTCTTAGAAATTTATCTTAACTTACTGAACGGTGAAGATTCCAAGGGCCAGTCTCTCTAGACCAGGCAAACAAAGTCTCAAGCATCAAGATTAGAAAATTCTTATGCCTCCAAGAGACTCCAGAAAAATCAAATCTACTCAGTTTTCTTAATTATCTTAAATTAAGTTCAATGTTAAGTCTACAAAGGTAATTAATGACAAAACAATGGAGACAGATGATTTTCACTTGGTTGAGCTCTTTCTTTCTAATTTTCTTCAGGTTGTAACTTCTCCTTCAGTACATGATGGCTGGCAGTTGGCAGCAGGCTGCTGGGTTGGTACCACTTCTAAGTCGGATTCACGAACAAAAACCACTGCGTCACCACTTACATTTATAAGACACTGTGCCTGTGAGAACAACAAACAAGACAGGCTCAGGTACATTCAACAACATGCTCATGCTCTTCTCTACACAAGGGGCAGTGTTGTGCAGCCCCAAAAGCACAGGCTTATAAATCACTAGGATAAAGACAGACAACCCAACAAAAAAATGAGAAAAGGGTAAGAGGGCAGTTCACAGGAGAGGAAACTCAAAAAGCCCATTAACATATGAAAAAATATTTGAGCCCACTATTTATCAGAGATATACAAATTAAAATGACAATGGGAGACCACTGGGGGAAAAATGTCAAAGTTGGGTATTAGCAAGTGTTGGCAAAGACATGGGACAAGAGCAACACACTTAACATGGTAGGGGGAAGTGCAACCACTTTGGAAAGCAGTTTGGAAATATCTCTTAAAGCAGACCACACTCTGTGATCCACCAATTCCATATTTAATGTATATTCCCTAGAGAAATCTTGGACATGCACACAACAAAGATTAACATGTGACTTTTCACTGCGGCATGTTTGCAACAGCAAAATACTGGAATCGACCTAAATGCCCATCAAAAGGGAAATGAAAATGAACTGTGGAATATTCATGCCTGAAATACTATACGGAAATAAAAATAAATGATCTAAAGCTCTATCAATATGGATAAATCTCATAAATGCCATGACAAATTAACAAAACCAATTTGCAAAAAGATACCAATATGAAACCATTTATATAATTATATAAACTTTAAAAATGTCCAAACTAATCTCGATGGAGGGGAACTCTGGCAATATCCATGAAAATTACAAAGGTATTGCTTTGACCTAGCAATTCTGTTTTAAGGAATTTTCCCTATAGATGGACTCGTACTTGTGATAATCGCCTATGTCTTACATTGTTTTTGTAGCACAAACATTCATTGGAAACAACCTCAATGTTCATCAGTAGGGCACTAGTTAAAGAAATTCTGGTTGCTCCACATCATGGAGTGTTACATGATTGTAACAAACAATGAGGATAATCTTAATGCCCTGAAATGAAACAATTGCCAAGAAAAATTAAGTAAAGGAGCAAGGTAAGCTAAGGAACAGTGTGTATAGTAATATTATCATTTATATTAAAAAGAGGAATAAAAGAATATGTATATATATATTTGCTTGTATGTATCTAATAATCTCTGTTACATACTCTGGAGTGTTAATTTCTAGAAGTTACATTAAAAAACCCTAATCATTTTGGTTGCATGTCGGGAAGAAAACTGAATGGCTGGAACACAGGACAGGGACAGACTTCTCCATTTATACTCTTTTTGAATTTTGAATCATGTACTACCTATTCAAAAAATACATTAAAAATATTTTAAATACAAATTAAGACTATAATTACTTACATATATATTTTGTAAAATATAAAGGCATATATAGGAATGATAACAAAATCAGGATGGTTCACTCAGTGGGAAGAGAAACCAGGTCCACAGAGGGTTCAACCGTATCTCTAATATTTTATTTCTTAAGCTGAGTGTTAGGGGTAAGAGTGTTTATTAAGCAAGTCTCTATACGTTTTTTGTGCATATGCAAGATCTCAAATAAATGTGGAAAAAATCTAAATGACATAAAGCATGGCACCTGATATGTGTGCCCATAAGTGGTGATCAGTAATTGCCAGTTATTAATTGGGCACAGAGGGAGGGGGTTGGTGGCAGAAAGGCCCACAGCATTTGGAATCAAAGAAATCTAGGGTGTGTTGTAGCTTTTCTATTTATAGCCTCATACCAAGCACTTAAGTTCTCTAAGCCTCAGTTTTTTCTCCTACAAAATGGAGTTAATATCAACACCTTACAAAGTACTGGAAATGAAAAAAAGCACAGTTCATGTGGGAAACTAAACAAAGCAATATACTTAGAGTACAGGGTATGTATATGTTAGGATAGGTGAGAGGCAAGAGGTGAGTCTGAAAAGGTAGGATGACCTTCCACCTGAAAGTGTGAAACACCTTGTATGACGTTAAGTTTTACCCTGTAAGAAGTCATTAAAGACTTTTAAACATTTAAACGATAGCAACAACTTTTACAGTATTTACTATCCACTGGACACCAAACACATTATATATATTAACTCATGATTTCCCCGATTTTTATCCCAATGCTACAGATGAGGAAACTGAGGCACAGAGATAAGTTCTGTTTTGGATAAGTTGATTTTGAGGCAATTGCAAGGTGTTAATTAATTTAATTAGTGAACAATCATATAACTCTAACACCAGGGGAGGAAAAAACACAAAATACAAATTTCAATTTCAAATACAAAATAATGAAACAAAAAAGAAATTTTTAAACAGGACTGGAAAAATCCTATTATATTAAATAAAATTATTACAAAGATGTGTCCAGTTGAACAAGGTTAATTTAAAAATCTAACAGATGCTTTGTTACCAGATTATATCAAATTGTTTACAGCAAATAATCCTGATTAGGATGTGCTTTATCTGGTTTCCACTCTAAATCCATTTTCAAATAACCTCTATTGAGGTAGTTCTCAGCCTCTCCTGGTTTTCCTACCTCTCTATTCCTTTTTGGCTCTTTTCTTCTTCTCCATGTCCCTTTTTTAACCACTCTACATGGTCTCCTTGGCTCCAAATCATATCAATAAGCAGATCTCAAATCTAGAACTTCAGTCTAGAAATCTCACTAAGCTCTAGATATGCCCCAACTATCTACCAAAAATTCTCCTAGGATGTTTCATAGGTTCCCTTACCACTCTAACTTGCCTTAGTCATTGCTAAAATTTATCAGAAAGTTGTCCTGCACTTTTATCACTATTCTTCAACATCTATTAATGAAGTACAATATACTCTGAGTAACAAAAATGTCTATCAAAAAAAGCTGAAAAGGATTTAGTAAATGACGTATCCTTCTGATGAAATTTATTAAACCTAATGATTGCAAAATAAAGCTAAAACTAGCCAGATGCGGTGGCACATGCCGGTAGGCTCAGCTACTTAGGAGGCTAAGGCAGGAGAATCACCTGAGCCCAGGAGTTGGAGTCCAGTCTGGGCAACACGGCAAGACCCCAACTCGTAAAAATAAATAAATAAAGCTGAAACCATTTTGAATTTCCAAAATGTCTTTTCAAACTGCTTACATTTTTATGATAATATCTCACTTTCACTGTAAGATAATTTTATCAATGAAAAAACAAGAGTACTAAGAATTTAAATGATCTGTCTTCAGTTACAATTATCTGATATAAAGCTGGGAGCAAAATATACACACACACACGTCTATTCATTCTTATTCCTGTTCAAATGATGAGTTACCAGCCTATATTAGAGCTTCCTAAACTCTGTGTACACCAAGACAGTGATCCCAATCCATACCCCGCCCCAACCCAGGGCAGCCCCTTGGGCCAGAAACCTGGGGTCAATTACCACCAGCCACAAGCAGCTTCTTCCACTTAACATAGCATGCCATACAAACAATAAGATTTTTGATTTGTGCCAACAGGAGCAAGTTGGAAAGTACTGCCTTTATGATATCTCATATTATTAACATAGTTTAATTTTTTAAGGAAATGTTTAACAATTTTAAGTGAGTTATTTTAATTCAAAACTGACAAAAGAAATTTATTCTAAAATTTAATCTATCTCTTTTATCCCCATTAAGAAAATTACTTATTAGAAATAAACCAGCAGTGTGGCCCCATCAGATATACTCTTCAGCAGTGAGGCAGTTAAAAATGGACAGCATCATAGTCCAAACTAAACGGTGTCTTTAGCTCTCCTCAGTTAGCCATCGTGTATTCCAAACACCCACCAAAAAGATGGTGGAAATACTAATGCAGGAGAAGATACCCCAGAAGTGGTTAAGAATAACAGTAGTCCTACCTGCGATGTGAAAACAACCTCCGAGCTATATATGACCATGGTTATTAATAAATTCATTAAAATATGTTTTAAGCATCTAGAATCAAAGAGCCCTGAAGAGAAATTCTCTTCTGGAGTGGGTGAGGGGTGGGAGGCCATGGAAGAAATTCTCAGGTTCTCCCTAGTCAGAGATTTTTAACTGTGTCTCACCTGGTTTTTATTTGGATTCTCCATGAAGACACACTGCTTCATTATGTAGGAGACAACAGCATTCCCTCCTAATGCAGCAACATGAGCTCTCACCATTGCAAACACTTCAGCAATAAAAGCATGGAGAAAACCACTGACTCCTCCTTCCTAAATAATAATGCACAAGAAAATTGTACTATGTATTTATGTACGTTGGAACATATACAAAATGTCAAAGAATATATATTAAAACAACCTATATTATTTTAGTATAATGATAGTTTAAATTTTCTTCATAATGGGGATTTGTTGCACGAATGAACAAGAAAATCTTTACTGCAGCGGTCCCCAACCTTTTTGGCACCAGGGACTGGTTTCACGGAAGACAGTTTTTCCACAGATCAGTGGTATGGGGATGGGGGGCATGGGGAGCAATGGGGAGCAGCTGTAAATACAGATAAAGCTTTGCTCACTTGCCCACAGCTCACCTCCTGCTATTCAGCCCAGTTCTTAACAGGCCATGGACCAGCACTGGTCCACAGCCCGGGGGTTGGGGACCACAGTTTTATTGAACATGTCTGGGCAGGGATTTAATACCTACTTTACAGGATGATGAAACTGAAGCTCAGAGAATGTTTAAGTTGCCCATGACCAGCTATGATCACACAGCTAACAAGTAAATGGCAGAGCCATAATTCAAATTGTGCCTCCATTTTCAACATCTCTATCAAATCATGCTCATCATGGTTAAAATACATTGATGGTAAACCTAACAAAACTTCCCTGCTATCCATATATCGCATTCTGAACCATGTTCCAGTCACACTTGCCTTTTTTTCAGTTTCTCAAATGTACAAGCACTTTTCCTGCCTCAGGGTCACTGCACATGTTGTTCCTGAAGACTTCTTACTCAATTTTCAAGCAGGACGACTCTTAATCCTGTAGGTCCCAACTTACACAAAACTTCAGACATACTTCCGTTGACTTTCAAATGTAAATTAAGTTCCCTGGTTATATTGTCTGATCACTTCTGTCTGATTTCTTTATAGCACTTACTCTCACGAGTATTTATACTAGTTAAGTATGTACTAGTTACATGATTATTTGTTCAATGTCCACCATGCTCCAGTTCCACTAGACTGTAAACTCCATCAGGTCAGCAACTGCATCTGTTTTGCGCACAACTAAACATTAACACTTAGTTCAACAGATGCACGTAAGTATTTCATAAGTAATTCTTAGGGGATAAAATCCAGTAGTTCAGGGAACTTTTTCCATGTTCAAAAACAAGCAAAATAGAAATGAAAGGCTAGTCAATAACTTAAAATGTTTTTCAACCTAAGTTTCTACAAATTCTGTTGGGAGGTTAATTATGGTCTAGGAGAAAATTATCAACTTTAAACTGGAAGTTGAAGAAAAAACTAAATGCAGTGTGAGAAAACCATTTAGATTACATCTTTCTGAAATGCCAGAACATCCTACATATAGTCTTGTAAAGGTATTTCTTTTTGTAATTAAAGAACTAAGAGAATTGTTTCATCCTGCCAGCAACTCAATCATAGCTCAATACATTTTTTTCTTTTATCAGTTTCCTCCTCCCCATTAAATTGAGAGATTGTAATGACAGAGTAGCTTCAGAGCGTTAATTCTGAAAATATTAATAGACCATAAGAAAATTACTCATCAGACAATTTGGGATATCATGCCATACAGTTAATAGTACAAGTCTCTGCTAAAGAAAAATCTACCATGAAGAAATATTTTGAGATATGGGAGCTTAAGCAGTAGAAAAAACTTAGGAAATAAAATTTAATGGATTCAAAACAGTGCTATAATCATGTGCTACCAAGAGCAACTATAAAAGGTTAATTCATAATCTATGCCAGCTTCTCACACTAAACCTTCTTTGTCAAACTTAAATGGCCTTAGAAATTATCTATTTTCATTCTCTATTAAGAGGTTTTTGAGAATATCTTGATAGTTTATTCTCCATATCAACATAATTAGAATATGATTTAAAAACTAATTTATCTTTAAGGAAACATCCATCTAATTTATTAGTCTGTCAGAAGTCATTCATTCATTTACAGAAAGATGAATTGCGTTGACTTTGTGCCAGGCGGTATGCTGGGTGTAGGGCAGTGAGCACGATGTTAAAGACAGTATATGCACCCTGTTATTTCTAAGAAAGCATAGAAACGCTGCTGGTAAAACAATGGGGAAAAAGGCACAATTAATTCATCTTTATAATGAACACACTTAAAAAATATAAACTGCTGCTAAAGTAAAATTTCAAGAGATAATTTGGTTTCATACCTCAGTAATTTAAAAATTTCCCTATTTGCAATATTAATTTGCTCACAGCCCTATTCCATAAGACAAAATATAATTTTGTTTTTTCTTGAGTATAAATTCCTGTGTTACCAAAGATATGAGCTGAATCTGATTCTGAACTTTAACCACATCAAGTAAAATATTACAACTTCTGTTATTTAAAAAACAAATTAAAGTTTAATGATACCCAGTGTGAGATAAGAATTTAATAGCATTCTCATATACTGCTGGAGAGAGTGAAAAATAAGCAGCCTCATTCCTTTTAGAAGGAAGAAACAGCAGAGCTAAATTATATATAGTATCTCCATAGACATATACCTACAATGCAGTTCCTTACTATTTCTAAATGTGATTCCTTAAAAATTGCTATTTAAATATATCTCAGGCAAATAACTACTGAGAAAACTAAATGTTCTTTTAGGACTGTTTTAAGCCTCTAATCAAACATAGATATTTATTTGTTTTATTTACTATGGGATAAGGACCTAGGATTTCCAACAATAAATAGGTTTAAACCTAACACAACTCTTGTGATAATACTAGCTGATATATGAAATAAGTCTAATCTAGAATCAATTTGGACAGATTATTAAAATATAAATAAATAAAATATAAATATATATATGAAAGTTATTTTGGCAAAAAATAACAATTTGAAACTTGTTTGGTTTTGTTACTAACTCTTCAATCAGAGAAAAAGCAAAAAACCAAAGAAATAACTTCTATAAAATTACCTCACGAAGAGAAGTGGTTTCCCGAATAAAAAACATGTTGATTATCCCAAGATATTTAGTTATTTTTGCTCCAGGAATAAAAGAAAGAGGTGTCATCTTAACAACCCCAACTGTGGAATTTGCACACGGTGGAGCAGAACGAGTCCGGAAATTTCCTTCACCCATTGGACTTGCTTTTTCAACTGTCACAGCTAAAATTGGAGAAAGAGGAGAAAACACTAAGAACAGATGCTGGTAACTCGATTATTCCCTAAGGTTTCCAAATAAGTGGTGACAACATTCAGCTGTCTGTGAGGCTAAGCCGTGTAATGAAAGAAAAGAAATTATCATGCACCGCATGCAATTAAAAAAGAGAGAGAAAGAAAAATATAAGAGGAAATGCTGGAATGGAATTCGTTTGGAAGAAAAATGGCATTCCTGCAAAAGAAAATGTTGATGCAGTATAGCTACACACACAATGATTGGTTATAAAGTGAAGAAAAAGAAAAAGCGGCAGAGCATTAAAATTATCTGCTGTAGGAACAAATTATTACAAGGAGAGTGTGAAAGTTGTTATATTTCCCAGTACAGTTTTTCCATCTTTTTCAGACGACTTCATCATTGTCAACTTGTAGATAAACCTTATGATAACTACTTGTAATATATTTCTTTTCCAAACCTTTTTGATTAAAAAAATTCATAATTTAAAAAAACTTTACAAATGACCTTGGCTATCTAAGAGTTGATTGTTTATAAAGTGACAAATAATAGCTATTACTTAATAAATAACTACCATAAGCCAGACACATATATACATATCTCTAATCCTTGCAACCACCAGCAACATAGGTTATTATCATGCCCATTTTGCGCATGAGGAAACTGCATCTTAGAAAAGTTAAATAGTTTGCCCAAGGTCACACGGCTATTAAAATGGCACTTCTAGGATTCAAAGCCAGATCTGGCTGGTTCCATATCCTATGTTCTTTCCTCTAAAATGCTGTCCTTTCCCTTTTAATGTATTATAATATAAACTCTTTCACTCAAATATATTTACCTCAAATTCTACCAAAACACATGGGGTACAGATAAAGAACATGTAAGTAATGATCCTGATTCTAGCAGTAAGATAAAAGTTAACTACTTTCTCTCCAGAAATACTTTATTCATTTAGCCCTCTGGATATCACACTGAGTAAGCTGACAGATGCCACATACTGAATAGTACCTTGGGTCCTGGAAGAATGTCTCTTCAATAAGAGAGCTGGTAATTTCCTTTCATCTAGAAGGATATAATATCTATTTATATACTTTTAAGAATACCTTCACAAAAAGTAATATTTTAAAAACACAATTCTATAGTTAAAATTAATAAATCTAAAGGCCTCTCAATGACTTTTCCTAAACAACCATTAGACTCTGCAGCTTTCACACTCCAATACATGATGGATTGGCAATGTTATTACTGGGTAGTAAGGTCTAGCCTTCACCACTGGGAAATCAGGGATATGCTTCTCAGATCATCATAATGTGGTAGAAACATCCGCCTACTTGTCTTAATTGATCCACGCCTTATGGTCTGAGCTTTCAGTTTAATGAGCTCTATCCAGCTGCTGCATCTGTCTGCAAAGGAACTGTAATCAACTGACGTTGCTGAAAACACAGACAGAAAACAAAAGAAAAAACAAAGAAAAAATATGGATGACGTCTCTTACTCGTCTTAACACTCCTTCCGATGATGTAATTTAACTGTAACTTAGAAAAAGAATGGTCCTTTTCATATCAGGTAAGAGATAGTAAAGAGTCAAGCTTTAGACACTGATTTGTCCAAAACCAAGTTCTCAGTTATCTGGCTGAGCGTTTTTGGTGACATCATAGTTGTGTGGTCTCTTAGGGAGGGTATGAGTGGGGTCTAACATAAATATCAATGAAAGGACCACAAACTGTGCTTTAACTGACTTTATTTCTCATTCTTTTAAATTTACAATATTCTAGTTGTTTCTATTTTAGAACTTTAATTTACATTTCCAACTTTGTGAATAATTCCCTTCCCTATTTTTACCCTAAAATAAAAAATAAAAATGAGAATCAAATGTTGAAGAATAGGCCAGGCGCGGTGGCTCACACCTATAATCCTAGCACTCTGGGAGGCTGAGGTGGGCGGATTGTTTGAGCTCAGGAGTCCGAAACCAGCCTGAGCAAGAGCGAGACCCCGTCTCTACTAAAAATAGAAAGAAATTAATTGGACAACTAAAAATATATAGAAAAAATTAGCCGGGCATGGTGGCGCATGCCTGTAGTCCCAGCTACTCGGGAGGCTGAGGCAGGAGGATTGCTTGAGCCCAGGAGTTTGAGGTTGCTGTGAGCTAGGCTGATGCCACAGCACTTTAGCCCAGGCAAAAGAGAGAGACTCTGTCTCAAAAAAAGAAACAAAACAAAAAACAAACAAACAAAAAAAATGTTGAAGAATACATTAAAAAAAATCACTAGCTGACTTATCTGTTATTAAAGTATCTTCTTTACACCACTAGTAACAGGAAAACCAAAGGGTCATTTCTGTCAATATTTTGTTTCCGTGTCTGATTTTTGGCAACAAAGCCTGTGATAATATAAAGGTTGCGGCAAGTGTGAGCCTAACGAGTTCCCCTTTTAAAAAGAATAATTTTTACTACTGCTAAGTTAGAAATAAAATGTTAAAGAGGTAAAATTTTCTTTCTACAAACTGGGAAACTATTAAAATGCTAAAAATACTTAAATTTATTAGTTTAATGTTTTTATAAAAAACACATTCTACCTATAATAAAGCCACATTTTGGTGTCTATTCCACTGTCCAGTGCATTTCTTCGATTTCTGTAATTTTATGCATCACCAAACTAGAATTTCACACCTTTGGTGACTATTGGCTTAATGAGACAAACTCACCTCTCTGTGCAGCTGGTATACCTGAGTTAGAACTTGCACTCTCCAGGTGTTCTAATAAGACAATATGAACAACATTAGCTTGGATGCTAAGTACAAGCCAGCATCTCTTCTTTGTTGGCTGTTAATACCTTCTATAAGCCAGAATAGGATGAAATCTTTATGGCTTCATTATAAAAAGCAAACCAAATAGAAGTATTTAGGTTTAAAATGCAATTTCCATTGATATATGAAAACTAGCTGAATTCATAAATATCATGCCAAGGAAGACTACTTGATTATTATACCACAAAAAGAGTTTCAGAAACTTTATAGTCACAAGAAAATATAAACACAGTAACAAATGTCAATAGGATGAAAGCACGATGTGAGAAGACTAGGCCGAGAAAGTGTCAATGTGTTGGGAAGAATATTTTTAATGAAACATGGAAGGGAAATGTTTGTTGGGGGGGTAAGAGGCAGTAATATTAAAAATTACAGACAAGGTAATGACTGATGCTTCACAGATCAACACGAGCTGCTTCCTAGTCTTAGCCCTCCTCCTCACGGCCAACCTCTTCATTCAAGGATTTCACTACGAACAGCTCCCTCTAGTGGTACCAAGACTTTGTGGAACTAAAAAGTGACTGATCTCCACAGAAATAACGAGGAATCCCAAACTAAGAGCACCCCTGTAACCTAATCAAAGTAGCATCCTGAATTTTCCCAGATGTTTTATGTTTATTACAGATATTTAAGGTACTGTACAAATCTAAGCATCACTATAAAAAACTTCATAATCTAGTTTCAATGTTCATGATCTACCCACACTAGCATACTTGAATTTTTGTTTCAAAGAATTTTATAACTGAAAGAATAGTGTTGCCAATTTAGAAATAACTCATGGAAAACACTGAGAATAATTTAGGTCAGTTTTTAAAAAAATTATAAACTAAGTAAATATATTCATCCTTAATGTGTTGATTTTTTGGTAAGATTCTTAAATTAATGAAAGTTAAACTTTTCAAAAACATTACTGTACATAATGTTTCTGCTTATTGGGTGTGATGGATGCATCTTCCCCACCCCGTGGCATTTTTATGAAGCAAGTGACCACTAGCTAACACTGGAAAGTGTACAGTGATTGACATTCCTGAGAGCTGATGAATAAATGAGATCACTAGGTGGGGTCCACAAAGAGGCTGTGAGAGTACTATGCTGTGGATATGCCCTGACCATCAGGGCACAGACTGTACATCTAGACAGGAAGAGTCCTCCCGCTTCAGGATCCTGAGGGACTTTGGAAGTCCAGGAAGAGATGGAATCAGAAGTATAAACAGGAAGTATAGAATTCTGTGAAATTTTTGAAAATGGAGGGGAAGGGGAAATGACTAAAAAACTTCTGGAAATCACTAAAATGATATTCTCTTCTGTACCTCGATATTATCTGAATAATATGGAATTAATTCCCTAGTAGCAACTGTGTATAATTTAATGGCGAATGTACACAGAAAAGAGCTTACTTAAACATGTAGTATCTGCTCCCATCTCTAAGCCATACTAAGTGGAAAAAACAAGGTATACAATGATCTATAAAATATTTGTGTTTTTAAAAAAGGGTAAACAGGATATCTTTGCAAAGACAGACAATAAGCTGTTATTAATAAAAGTACCTGCCTCTTGGGAAAGGAAATAAAGGGAGAAGAGAGCTTTACTTTGGACTATATGATTTTTGCCATATTTTAAGTTTTTACTATGTACATTTATTACTTTTCCTCCAAAAAGGAAAAGTAGGCAGGAGGAAAAAAAGAGGGAAGGAAAATATTTATTTCCTGCCTTAAATATCAATGCATCTGAATTCAAATCGGAAAATACAAAGTTTTTAGAGATATTCTTCACAGGTTGAGAGAGAAGATTTTTGATCACAATGAAGAAAAGCAGGTTCCTCTTTTAACATACTTGCTACATGATCTTAATTTTTCTCTCAGAGAAAAAGGCCCAGGAGGTCCAAAAGGCCATTTGGTCCTGGCAAAGATGAACAACGGCACCTCAAACTGGTTTGAATACCTCAAATGTCTAATGACCTCAGACTCTCGGTCCCTCTGCTTCTCCTGACTGTGTTTGACTTGACAGGTAACAAAGGGGCTTTTCAAAAGAGAAGGCACTGCGGATATAAGCAGGCTGGCTCACTGACAAACTGGTAATTCTGGTTAAAAAGAAATAAACAAAAGAACACGCAATTTCTATGCCAGTACTAAATAAAGGACAACAGATTACATTATTCAAGGGGAGAAATCTCATTAAAAGTCTTTCAGGCTTTGTTGAGGAGTTAATGCTCAGTTGTGTGCTATGTACGTATCTATGTGGAAGGGTTTCAAACAAACACTTCCTGTGTTAGATTCCCCTTCTAGCTGCAAAGAGATTCTCAATGGAGCCACACAGCACTCCACTTCTCTTACAATTTGCTTTCCCATTTAAGAAAGATATTATTTCGCTTTTTTTTTTTTTTAAAAAGTCACCATTAAGTGATAACCCTGCTATCCCCCAATAAATGACTCTAGAAATTCAGCAAAGGAAATAGGACTACAGTTTTATTACTCTCTTAGTGCACTCTAGCAATATTTAACAAGCTCTGTGTCTAGCGGTGTGGGGAGCAAAACTAACCCAGGTTAAAAGCAGTTTAGCGGAAATGAGCATATAGATGACAAAAAGAAGGATTGTTTCACCCTCAATTATGCATTCTCCAATGCTTCTAAAGTTTGAGACTCTTCCATTCTTCTAAGCAATTTGTCATAACCGATAACAAAGGTATTGATTAGTTGTTGCTATGGTTTGAATGTATGTTCCCTCCAAAACTCATGTTGAAATTTAATTGCCATTGTAACAGTATTAAGAGATGGGACCTTCCAGAGGTTATTAGGCTAAGAGGGCTCCCTCCCCATGGGTGGGATTGGTGCCATTATAAAAGTGTGAGTTCGACCCTCTCTTGCTCTCTTTTTGCCCTTCTGCCATGTGATAACACAGCAAGAACACCCTCGCCAGATGCCAGTAACTTGATACTGGACTTCCCTGCCTTCAGAACTAAGAGCCAATACATTTCTGGTCTGTATAAACTACATAGTATCAGGTATTCTGTCACAGCAGCACAAATGGACTAAAAGACAGCTGTAATAAAGTTGTATACTGATCGCTACCTCTTTTGACTATCTAATTCACTTTATATCATTAGAATTTACAGATCATCTTTGCTCTGGATAATTAAAAGATATGTGAGACAATCTTATCTGGACATCTTTAAAAAATTACTGAAACTGAGAACATTCCTAAGAATTTGGAAAAGATTCTATGGCAGATTAAAATATAGATTCTCTGGCGAATTAAAATATATGCAATCTGGAGTCTTTAAAATTTACATTTTATTTTCCTATTTAAACATTCCCAGTTTTAAGTTATTATGATCAAAATTGGGTTTTATGTTCCTTTAGGAATTTCCATCAATAATGCGTTGATTAGTTATGCCCTATAGGTATAAAATCTGCCTTAACGACTGAGTCAGACAAATGTATCTAAACATTCAGTAAATGGTATTCAAACATCGAAAGACTGATAGTAAAATTGCCATATTATAGTTATCAATTATTAAAGCATACAGAAAGACAGAAATAGGCTTAATTTGGATAGCTCTTAAGGGAAAAACTCATCCACAATGCACAGGTAATACACATAACAGAAGCCAAAGACAATTAACTTCTCTGTGTGGGTCATTTAAATTCCCAACTAAAGGTGTACAACATTAGGTGTACACCTTGTCTTTCTTCTTCAATCCCCTTCTTGTGTTTTCCTGCTTCCGTTTCCAGGCATCCACTCCTCTTACTCCTATCCTTTATATCTTCTTTTCCAAATAATCCCTCTTTTCTGTCAGTAACCCAATTTAATTTTTCTCTGCTTCTTATTCCCTCTTCCTCTGACTCCGGATTTCACTATCCTCAAGCTGCCTTAAGCTGCAGAGATAAAGATTCTTTATCCCTACTTCTCCAACAATTCTCTTCCTTCATTCCTTCCCATTTCTTGGATGAGTTTTTCATACATTTTCCTCTATTTAGTTTTGATTTTCCTCATTCTCTTCCCCCTTCAGCACCTTTCTCCTTTCAGGACCTGCCATTATCTGTTTGGCCATCCAATAACACGGAGAATTTTAACAATTTTTAATTGTTGCTACTATTTCGTCACAGTGACAAAACGTACTTTAAAAAAAAGTAGAAACAATCCATGCAATGGATTGTTAATAGATAAAGATACTTTTAGTTAGTACAAAGAATTATATATAGTTGTAAGAATTCAAACCATTAGTTGGAAGGAAAAATAAAAGCTAATTTTTATAAATTTTACAAATTTATAATTGCTAGTTTAAAATAATGTTAGGCAAGTCATTAAATTGAGACAGTTAAAACTATCTTTTAAATTCAAATGTGGTTTAACAACAACAACAAAAAAGTAACTCTTATGGCCTACAATAAAAATAAAGATAAAAACTTCTGATGTGAGGCCAAGGCGGGAGAACTGCTTGAAGTTAGGAGTTTGAGACCAGCCTGGAAAAGTGTGAGATTTCTCTCTATAAAAAATAGAAAAATTAATCAGGCGTGGCGGTGCGCACCTGTAGTCCCAGCTATTCAGGAGGCTGCGGCAGAAGGACTGCTTGAGCCCAGGAGTTTGAGGTTGCAGTGAGCTAGGATGACGCTACTGCACTCTAGCCAGGGAACACAGTGAGACCCTGTCTTCGAAAAAGAAAAACTTCTGATGTGGATTGGAATACAATATTGGTAGGTATAAGCCAACTTATATTCTTTTACATTGAAATCCAGATTTTAACCAATGCTTGCCACACTAGTCAGCAGGCAATGTAATGAAAAGTATAGTCCTGCCAGCCTATAGCTTATGCCATTGATCATGAGGAAATTACCCCTAGTACAAAGCAAAATGAAAGCAGGAAACAAGGTGTAGGTGTACAAAAAAAAAAAAAAAAAATTCTAGATACAGTTTCATTCAATGGTATATAAAAACTAAAATTAACTTAATAAAACCTTTTTAAAGGTTTAGACTATCAGTATTTTAATAAAAACTGCTGTCCTACTAGATTAGACATATAAAGTATTTGAAATATATTTAAAGTGGTATATGATTCACACACACTTGTCTAACTTCTTAAGCCCTACAATATGGTAATTAATATCTCTAAGATTTAGGCCTTTAGATATTTAGGCCTTTAGATGTTTATCTAAAGTCATGTTAACCTTTTACAAAAACTGTATGCATAAATTCTTGAGATCAACTGCAGTCTATGAGAAAAATCCTACTGATTTTTTTTTTTTACTTTTCATCCAAACTCCCCATTTTTACTATTAATATATTTTCTTTCTTTTTCTGTACATATCATTTTTAAAGTCTCTTGAAAACCATTTCAGAAAAAACTGAGGTGTGGATATCAATAATGAAGAAAAAAAATTATGAAACTGGTACAAAAAATTTGCTATAGTCATCTTTTTTCTCACGACACAGCCTTATGTATGAATATATATAATTTATGTTGATGCCACATCATCTACGTTCCCCTGTTCATCAAAAAATTTTGATGGCCTTCGCATAATATCCTTTAAGAAATTATTAAAGCTCAGCACCTTTTAATATTTCAAATTAGAAAAATCAAGACAACTAGCAAGGTAACAACAAATCAACTGTAATTTGAGACATATATCAAACTACTTTGTTACCCTAAAAACCAAAAACAAAACCAAATATAATAAACAATGGAAAGAAATAATTGAACATGGATGGACAATTCAGGCCCAGGCTTACTCTACACAGTGAATTAGGATACATGAAATTGGAGCATCATTTCTTCACATGACATTCACCCATTTTCAATAATACAAAAAGATAATGAAAGGTTTATCTACAAGTGAAAAGATGGAAGTATTAATAAACATACTATGCTTAACTCTTGAAACTACTCTCCCTGTCAACATAAAAAGAAATAAAAAATTTTAACACATCATCCTATTTGTGATAAGAACATGAAATATAAACTAGAATTCAAAGTTATTGAAATTAACTTAGCTAACCACTCAAATTATAAAAACTATATATTTATTTATCAATTTTAGTAGTTGACTTTTAAGCCTCTTATTGCATATAAGAAAGCAGACAAGTCTTTTGAGCATTTATTCCTACCACTCTTACCTTTCTCTCTTCTGCCTATTTCCTCTAATTTGCTATGCTTAAATTTTTCCGGACATTTCTATCCTCTATTCCAAGCCTTCTGTCATGTTAGAACATTCATTTATTCCATTCATATTAATGTTACAAAATCTATTACTATATTCTTCAGGCCTTTTCAAAATCCATCTTACCCTCAAATTTTCCCAAATATTTTGAGATAACTTTTAAAAATACATTTAACTCATGTCCTCCTGGAAAGACTTGAGGAAGCAAAGACAATAAATAAGCATGCAACATAAACCACAATTTACAAAACCACAGAACTATTTACAAAAAGGTACATACACACTTTTAAGTGTTGACTGATGATTTTAAAATGTGATATTCAAGGAAAAGCACATAATTTTTGCAGTTAAGCACCTTCTATAAAACGTTTTACATATATTAGTATTAGATGTGATGATACTGACAATTATGATGATGACGACAATGATAAAGGTGGCGTGATCTGATTTAGTGGTTTTCAAACCTTTTGAAACCCTTTCTTCAAGTGAAACCATATATAGAAGACCAATAGGTAAAAACACACTGAACTGAAGCTAGTCTGGTTCAGAAGTAGGCGATCCAAAAAGCTATCTTCTCACCTACCCACCCCTCTCTGCTCCCTCCTCCTAGAAGGCCATGAGGCACCTATGACAAACCCCTCCAGTTTAGAGAAGCAGAATTTGAAAATATTGGTTTAACTGATTAGAAGTTACTTGGAAACATTTGATTTAAATTAATTACAGAAGGACAGTGTGACCCAGTGTGACCTCAGGCACTAATTTAGCTTTTGATTTACTTTTCTAATAATATGTTAATAATTGAAGAACCATAAACTATGGGAAACCCAAAGAATCAAAGAATTTTAAAGGCCTGTGGGAATCTTAACCCTTTCACATTTTATATGTGAGGAACTGAGGCTTAAAGAGGTTAAGGAATTGGCCCAAGTTCTCACTTATCAGTAGCAGAACTGAGAAGAGAACCCAAGTCTGTTGCATTTTTACTCCACCTCTTGGCCCCTCTCCATTCTCCCTGAGTTGCAAATATTTTAGACACTATTCAAATATGACTTGTTCTACTCAAATTCTTTTCATGTTCTTTAGTTCACGCAGTATCATTTTGCACAAAATCTATGAATGACCACATAAACACTAGTTATAATTACTTTTGAAAACATTTTGAAAGCTACTGCAGAAATGGTAAGTTACCAATACAGTCTAGGCAAATTCATAGTTTAAATCTAATCTTCTGCAGAATTCAGTAGGTATTACAACATGGTAAAACTGAGCTATTAGAGGCCCCAAGTCCACAAATATCGATTCCTATAGATTAGCAATTGATCAAATCTTTTGTTGTTGATTAGGTTTTAGGCGATTTTTTTTTTTTTTTTTTTTGCTCCTTTGGAGGTTAAGGATAAACGAAATGATACTTGAAAGTGATTTGGAACTAACCCTGCATCAACACAAGTTTCTGCATAAAGTAGGTGTTTAAAGGGGGAAAAACCCACTTGCTATCTAGTAGGTTCAAGGAAGACTCCTGACGGTTCTGCTTTCTGTTCTCTAGAAGCTATATGTAATTCATAAATCTGAACTCAGATTACCTTTGATTTTTCTTCTCTATTCTTTCAAGAATATTGAGATATGCTGCAATTCTCTATGGAGTTCTAAATTAGAATTTTAGGTGATGACAGAAAGAAAAAAGGACCACAATTACCGTGTTGGAAAGTTCAGAATCTAGAAGCAGCTTACTTTTCATCTTCAAAATATGAGACAGGATCTATTTATCTACATATTAATAGACAGGCCTTACATTGATTTAGTAAAGATTCTACTGACATATATTCAAAGTGAATATAAAACTATTATTTATTATACACAATTTGGCATCAGATAAAATAATTAATAAGTAGAAATCATAAAATAATTTCATTTGTATTACAAAATATAAAAATTAGAATTGCTGATTTGGTTTTAAATAACAAATGCATCATTTCTCCAAATAAAAAAACTTAGGAAAAACATATTTATCCAATAGGTAATGCTACAAAATAAGGTACTGTAATTTTGAAAACTTATATAATAAAAATTATAGTGAAATCAGATGAAAAATGGAAAACAATACCTCCCACTTTTCCCCAAAGACTGCATGGATCAAACTAGATTTACTACTATTAAGGGGCAATAATTTTGCATTTGAAGAAAATAGCAATGTCTTATAAGTATATAACAATGTTCTTCAATTATAGCCTAGGCGCACAAAAGACAGGAAGCTCATCCCTTTCTCACTTGTACTACCCCCACTCAAAACTTCTCCACGTATCTTCTGAAAAAAAACAAGCATTCTGTTGTCTACGAAAATCTAGAAATTTTTGTAAAGTTTGATTGTTGCTAGGAAAAAAATTACCAGATATAATATAAAAACCAAATATACATGTGTGAATAGTTACATTGTGACATCTAAATCTTTGAAAATACAATTTTAATACATTTTCAGTATGAGAATGGAATATCATAGAAAAAATTACCTGAATAATTTATGATGAAATTGAGAAATTAAAATAAGAGTAACATTATTTTCTCCCCTTTATGAACATGAAGAAACATACAACTAGGAAATGAAGGATAAATCTTCACCTCAAGATTAAGTAAGATCACCTATAATGAAGAAACAAGTGAAAGGAACTAAAAACTACAATTTGTGTTTGCTTTTTCCCTCACTTAACCAACCTTTAGCTGGTGGAAAAGGATGAGAAGGAAGTGAATCTGAACACAGTTCCAGCGGAAACTGCAGAAGTTCTTCATTATCTGTAGAGGCTAGAAAGGCAAGAAAAATGCCAATTTTAATAGTAATGATCTATTATTATTTTTCTTTTAAATTAAGAATCTGTGATAACATATATATATTCATATTCACATTCTCAGGTCCACCTCCCCACCCCAATTTATTCTAGTTATTTTCTCCTTGGTCTTTCCCACGAGGACCCTTTATCTGCATGATGGTGAGAGTGGTGCTACCTTCCCTGGTAGGACTACCGGGAGATTTTAAAAGATTAATACCTGGGCCTAGTGCAGTGGCTCACACCTGTAATCCTAGCACTCTGGGAGGCCAAGGAGGGTGGATCGCTCAAGGTCAGGAGTTCGAGACCAGCCTGAGCAACAGCGAGACCCCATCTCTACTAAAAGATAGAAAGAAATGATCTGGACAACTAAATATATATATATATCTATATATAGAAAAAATTAGCCAGGCATGGTGGCGCATGCCTGTAGTCCCAGCTACTCGGGAAGCTGAGGCAGAAGGATCACTTAAACCCAGGAGTTTGAGGTTGCTGTGAGCTAGGCTGACACCACAGCACTCACTCTAGCCCGGGCAACAAAGCGAGACTCTGTCTCAAAAACAAAACAAAAAAAAAAAAAGATTAATACCTGTAAATCACTTAGCATAGTGCCTTGCAAACAGTAACTGCTCAGTAATAATTATTAATATCCTACACTTTGTACCTTACTAGTTTCTATACTTAAACCGGTTATTTATCTTCTTTGATAAATATGTGAATACGAAATCATTTAATACATCTATCTGACATTAAATTCAATGCTCAAATCTTATCAATGCCATACATGTGGAATGTAATCAACTAAAAAGTTTAGACTAATCATGGATATTTTATTTAGCTAGTAAGTCATTTAAACTTTACAAAGTAGAGTATTTTCTTTACAATTTCTAATAATTTGAGTTTCTTTGGAATGTATTAAGAATGGTAGGCTGGATGCGGTGGCTCACACCTACAATCCTAGCACTCTGGGAGGCAGAGGCGGGAGGATCACTTGAGGTCAAGAGTTCAAGACCAGCCTGAGCAAGAGTAAGACCCTGCATCTACTAAAAATAGAAAAAATTAGCTGGCCAACTAAAAATCAAAACAAAAAATTAGTTGGGCTTGGTGGCGCATGCCTGTAATTCCAGCTACTTGGGAGGCTGAGGCAGGGGGATCGCTTGAGCCCAGGAATTTGAGGTTGCTGTGAGCTAGGCTGATGCCATGGCACTCACTCTAGCCCAGACAACAAAGCAAGACTATGTTTCAAAAAAAAAAAGAATGGTACTACCTAAATTTTACTGGATTAAGGACACCTCTTAGAATCTGTTGAATACTATGGGACTTTTCCTGAGAAAAATACATAGGCACACTATTTTGCTTACTACATCAGTATGTTCTCAGATGCCTTGGGGACCTCGCCTTATCAGAGATCTTACGATAAGAACTCCTAAATTACCGCAGAATAAATATGCTATAATCTCAGTTTAAAAAACAGCAGCGTTCCCTATGTAAACACCAGTCAAAGATCACTTAGTTATGTGTGAACAATACCATATACTTATCAACACAGTTATCTTGGCAAAGATGAACAGAGAAAGCAGTAAATGCCTCTTCAGGAAACGAGTCATTTATTTAATCTACCTGCCCTCCATATTTTATCACTGAACTGTAACACAGACAAACACAAACTGTATTTCCCATCCATCAAAGGTTTACCTCTTTGCAATGACTTTTCAACATGTGTTTTTGTGGTCTGTAAAGCCTGATTTTTGTCAAAAGTTATTGCAACTGCTGTGACTGTAACCTAGAATTATAGAAACAGTATGATTAGCAAAACAATCATTGTGAAAATCAAGTTTCTTACAAATCTTTTTCAGTACCACAGAACAACCTATACCAACTGGCTAATGGGCCTTTCCTGGTTAAGAACCTCAACCAGAATTACATATAAACTCAGATATTTAACTACAACTATGCCCAACATAGATACTAAATCTAGATATTCCAGAGAAAGCTCAAGAACCTTCTCTAAAAAATGGGAAATGGTGAAATCCTACATGATGAGTACAGATCCTATTGTATACATGCTGGAACACATGTGTGATTCCAGTTTCAAATAACTACAGTTCAGAAAAAAGAAAAACACATGGCCTGAATCATACCAATATATATTTTTTAATATTTTGAGGTAAAACAGTATGTATTTCAGTTATTCAATTATGGCAACATTATACTAAAATAGATCAGACACAAGCTAGAAATCTTTAATAATTGACTGAATCTTAATTACCTGAATTAATTCATCTTCGGGCAGGGATACTGTGAAATTGACATGGCAAAGGCAGCAAGGGATCATGGATCTCAGTTTAAAATACAAGCTCTACACAATAGAAAACATCAGTAATGTCACTTTTTCATTTAAAAATTTATAAAAGCTGATTTTCTTAATGTACATTATATTACAGCAAATGGAAAGTTAAAAAGATTAAAACAAAACTGGTCCGCTTTTGTTTATTCTTACATTAAGAATATATTTTCAATATTTAAGCAGACAGTAAGATTTAATCATTGTCAGTAAGTCACAATAAATAAGAAATAGGGTTTTTAAAACTTACACATATACATTAGATTTTTTATTTAAAACTATTAACTAACTTAAACTACATTTCTTTTACAGTATGTTAAGAGGGTGAGAACAACTTTAGAATCTCACCTGATGACAGAGGTAAGATATGTAAATAAGAATAATTTAGCCCACAACTGTGTAAGGTATTATAGATAATATAGGCACTTTTAAAATTTAATGACTCTTAGAAGGTTTAAATAAAATTTAGTCAGAAGGTTCCTACCTTGAGCAAATTTTCACAGAGATCATTAAAGTTCTTATTGAGAGCTTGATTAGTCAGGTTAAGGCTGCTTAATCTGATTACTCTTACCGAAGTGAACATCTAAATGTGGGGCGATAGAACAACATGTCATTTTATTATTTTCAACTAAACAATTGATAAAATTGCCCAATAGCGAACAATAGCTAATGTGGTATGAAAAAGGATAACATTTTAATTGCAATAAGGAAGTCATAAAGACAAGAGATATTTATATGAAACTTACTACAATAACTTCTGTGGTATTTGCTTACAATTAAGAATGAAGGATTTACCTGTATTTCAGATGTCCAATTATTTATACCAGGCATAATTTCTGTATTACAACTATAAAAGCCTGTCAAAATAAATAATTAAATTACACAATAATATTTCAGTGATTTTCGTGTTAAACAGTATTTTTCAATTATTACATGAAGTTCTAACTGTAAAAATTTTCTTTTTTTCTAAAACTATATCTTCAGGAGACTTTAAGCCATCTTAATAAATTATCAAAGATTTTTTTATGTATAAACATAAAAAAATTAAAAATCAGTTCCACCTAACTTCTAATGTAAATATTTTTAAATTATGTATTTTCAGCCTTGTAGCAGCAAAGCACATGATGCCGTGGTAAAGTCTTTAAAAGTTAGTACTATAATAATTGCAAACCAAAATATTGGTATTTAAAACTAGTTTCATTTCAAGGTAACTTTTTCTGCTCACCTGAAGGAGGAGGAACATCAGTAAGTAGAGAATGTACATCTTCCATGGCATCTGTGTCATCAATCTGAAAACAAAAAGATTAAAACTATTATATAAGTAGTAAATGTATAATTATTTCAAATTTTTTAAAAATTGTTTTTGTTAAATAGAGAATGTAAGAGTCAAGAAAAAGTATAGCTATTTTTCCCTAAGTTAAAATATATAACATAAAAAAATTCTAGTATCAGTAAGTTTCTCCACAGTAATAATTAATACGAATACTTCCAAATGAAATATTTTACACATTAAAGTACACTAAGTTTACAAAAAAAAACCCTAGCCTTGCCAGGTGCAGGGGCTCACACCTATAATCCCAGGAATTTGGGAGGCCAAGGTGGGATGATTATTTGAGCCCAGGGGTTTGAGGCCAACCTGGGTAACATAGCAAGACTTTGTCTCTACAAAAAAAAAAAAAAAAAAAAATTTAAACATTAGTGGGCATGGTGGCGTGTGCCTAGAGCCCCAGCTACTCCAGAGGGTGAGGCAGGAGGCTTGAACCCAAGAGTTCAAGGCTGCAGTGAGCAATGAATGTACCACTGTACTCCAGCCTGGGCTACAGAGTGAGACCCTGTCTCTAAAACAAAACAAAACAAAAAACCAGCCTTTTCTGAAGCCTTTATGAGAGCATATTTCTGAAGACTTACAAAGACACCATAAGTAATCATTATCCCAATTTGTTAAAATTAATAAAGTATAATTAAAAAAAGCTTTTGACTAAATATAAAACTGTTTAACAATGGAATAAGGTAGAGATAAATTTAAAAGCATATCTAAAATAAATAAGTCTAAATCCTATATTTCTTGTATCACAATATTCCATTGTGACTAATAAACATTGAAAATATCCAGCTGGACATATATTGACAGTTGTCCATACATCAGGTGTCTAAGTCCTGACCTGCAGATTCTAAGCTCCCCTGACATTACCCTCATGACTCCAAGATCACTTTCACTTCACCTTAGCTACCCACACGTGTGGCCATACCTCAACTCACTATTCCCAAAAATGCTCCACACCCAGGACCTGACGCATTCTCCAACTACACTGCTGTCTCTTTGTCCCCTCGTACTCAGTCTGCCCCCCTTGCCCTCAGTGCTCTGCCCACATTTGAGGCCTCTTTGTTCCCATGTACCTCTCTACTTAGCCAGGATCTCAAGATCAGACATATCAATAATGCTTTAGGTCAAACCCCATGTAATGCTTAGCATCACCTGCAAAGTTTGTTAAACAGATCCCTGGGCCCCACCCTGAAATTTTCATTTAACAGGTCTGAGGTAGGGGCCTAAGAATTTACATTTCTCACAAGCTCCCAGGCAGTGTTGATGCTGCAAGTAGTCACACCACACCTTGAGTAGCTCTGCTCTGAACAGTACCTGCAACCTTTTACTTCCTTGAACTGACATAGTCTTTTGCCAAGTTCCATTTTTTCCATTCTCAAACTGTAGAGAAATGTGGAAAAAAAGGCAAAACACCATACAATTTGGGTTTTCCAAGAATTAACACTCCCACCTCAGTTAGGCCTTGCACATCTCTCATGGCTGACATCCTCGTCACAGTCCCTGGCACTGTTCCTGACTCTTCAAATCTCCAGTTCCATCCCAAAACAATTCTACCACCGGCTTCCTGCTTCACTGAGATCAAAGCATCTGATTTTTTTTCTCTCTCTCTCTTTCAATTTGTACCTTACTGGATTTCTGAGTGTCCTCATTTATTTTCTCTTCCTTCAATATAAAAAGGAAGATCTTCTATCTCTTTACAGGATAACCACTCTACAGGGGAGGGCAGGTAGAGCAGATTTGTGCCACATTTATTCTCTAGGAGAGATACTAAAATGTTCTCAGTGTCTTTTTATAAAGAAAGATTGTATCTTCTGAATTCAGTAAGAGAACACTACACTCAGAATTCACAGTGCATATATTATTACATATTACATGCAAAAGTGTTATAATTATAGTAACATAACATATAAAGCAGGCAATAATTATAGTAAATTAAAGAACAGCACTTCAATTTCTTATTTAAATTCATTCAAGTTTACGAAAATAACTCCAAAGGTTTAATACTACTTTAATATTTCAACCCATAAATTTTTTCATAACCATCTGCATTATTGTAATCCGTCATCTGGTGTTCAACAAAAAATATGTTACCAAGTTCTATATTTTCAAGTTTGTTATAATTTTTATAATAATCTTTTGTAACAGTTGTAATGATATAAAAGTATTAATCATTTAGCATCTGATTAAAAAAATGTTTATCTTATCTTCTAAAACCTTTAAGAAAGTAGTGCAATGCAACATTACCTCCAAAACAAAAGCATCTTTTTTCCCATGTGAAAGGTCTAATTCTGTAACTTCATCGGAACTTTCTGATTGAGATCTTAAAAGTCTTGAACGCTGTCTAGGTTCTGGGATGGGTGATCCTATAATTTCTTCAGATATCTCCTAAAAGAAATACAATTGCTTTTCTATCATATCAGACTGGTTTTACATTTTTACATTAAAAGACAACTACCTGTGGAGAAGAAAGCCTATAACATATATTCAATGAAGTCTATATTTAAGAATGACCTTTATAATTAACCTTTTATAGAGGATATGGAAATTTCCTTTTATCCATAATAGCAGCCTTACTGATATACTAATCCCGAAACACATATATGACTGTCACAGACATGACAAGGCAAAGCTGACATCTAGTGCACAGACAAGACACTACAGTGAGTATGGAACTGGCAGTCCTTCAAGCTCAGAAATCCGGCACTGCTGGCTATGTGTACATTCTACTCAACATTTAAAAGTCCTAACAAGCCATAAAGATTTAAAGATTTATGTCCCCAGAAAAAATTCTAATCTTTTATATCTTTTCTTATCCACTGGTAATTTTCCAAAGTTCCACACAGCAAAACCTGGAATATGACAAATATATGTGTATGAATACATATATACATTTATTAATACTATGTATGTACTTTCTGTGTAACTTATTAAGCTAAATAAACTTTGGCAGTTACACTAATGATCTTTTTAAGGTTGAGTGTATGGTTCACTAACCATATGGGTTAGCAAACTTTTCCCTATTACAGAACCAAAGATCAGAGCTAACTATAAGTTCTAAGTATCTGTTAGCCACAAGGACTCCCAGAAGAATGTGGGTATGTGAGCACAAATGCAGAAGGCATAACCTATTGCTAGTGAAACACAATTATCTTTTTAAAAACCAAGTTATAAAAATTATACGTGGAAGTTTTTCAAAAAGATAGCTTTAAATGTCCATTGCTAGTGCATACCTTAGATAAAAGACGACCACTGCACAATTTCATAGCATAATGCTCTACAGAGTACTATCACATCCATTTATCTTATTTGAGCTCCAAATTAACTTGCCCTATATAAATTCGACAGGGTGCACATTGTAATAACCACAAAATGAGAAAGAGCTGCAATTCAGATAAACCAGTCTGCTTGAGTTTGAAAACTAGTAAGTGTATTACTGCAAAGTCAAATGGCAAGAAAAAAATAAAGTAAAATAAAAAAGAAAACTAGTAAGTGTGGAAGCTGTCTAGGTCAGAATAAAATAAAAAATCAAATTAAATTAAAATAAATAAAACAAAATAGTATGGACCCTGTCTAGGTCAGTTCTTTTGACTCAGTGCAATGTCTGTCCCACTAGATACTACACTTCTTTTTAGGATTTTATAGTAGTTTTAAATTCTGTTAAGCCTCTGTTCACTGTATCATGGAACTAATAAATGTAACCGTATGGTATTTAATATATTTTAGGTCCATAATGAGGGTTCATTACTAGTAGTGTTATTTTAAAAGATTTGCATCTTATTTTGATACCTGTATCTACATAAAGTTAAATTAAGTGGTACTACATCTCTGCATTAGAAACATTTTTCAATAATTGAGAAAAATTCAAACAAAAGCATTTACTTCAGCTAAAGCTATCTTTCTAAGAGAAAACACTCTGTTCCACATTTTCAGGGTGAGCATACATTGCTTTACAAAATTGAAAACACAAAACTGTAATGTAATTAACCTTGTGCACTGACTTTGTCAAACGAATTCTGAGATGTTATGCTAAAAAACTATAATGTAGTATCTGATATAAGGAAAGACATATTAGAAGATTCACAAATTAATGAGTCCTCTTGCAGAAATACATGAAATTCATATATGCAGAAATTTTAAAAATCATAATAGATTTACTTCCTTCTTCATAATGTAAATTGTGTGACACATAGGAGCAACTCAGTAAGAACTAAAGGAAGTAACTTAACTCATTTTTTTATATCAATACATCCGTCTTCAAAAGACTTACATTAAAGAAAGATAGACATGTAAAAACTAAGTGCAATAATATGTAAGAGGCACTGAAGTACATATAGGTACAACATGAACATAATGGAGGAAGAATCAATTCTTCCTGTGGGAGATCAGGATGGATTCACAGAGGTGATAAACACTATTAAGTAAGAGTTCAGCTCATTATCATTAGAACTGATAAATGAAGAATAAATGGAACCCTAACATGCAACTTTACAAATCACTCTCCCCAACTGGTATAAACAATATAAGTAGATGTTCAAATACAAAAATGTAATTAAAAAATAAAAATAATGCACCATAAAAATAAGCAGTTAGTAAAGTGGCATACAGAAAGCTTTTATCAAATCTATTTTTCAAGTATTAATATATTAACACATCAACATTTTTATTCAATTTAAACAGGCTCTAAGTCAGCATTATTCAATAGAAATATAAAGCAAACCACATAGGTAAACGAAGTAAAAAGAAACAAATAAAATCAATTTTAAGAAAATATTTTATTTAATTCAATGTCCAAAAGATTAAACTTTCAATGTGTAGTCAATATAAAAATATTCATGACATTTCACATTCTTTTTCATACTAAGTCTTCAAAATGCATTGTATATTTCATACTTATAGCACATCTCAATTCAGACCAGCCACACATCAAGTGCTCAATAGCCACATGTGGCCAGTGGCTACCACAATGAACAGTGTAGCTCTAGTTCATATCCTGAAAATTCCTCCCAGCTTAGCAATTTTTCTAGAATAATGATAAGAGCTATAGGTCTGATGTAAGGATTCAGAAGCAATGCTCCACAAGACCAGCCAAAATTAGATAGTATGTATAAAATAATAAAACATCGATAATAATGATATCCAAATCCTTTCCTTTGGGAAAGTATTTCATTATCGGGGACTCATAAAAACAAATGGTTTCATTCTAACTCCAACACATTTTTCTTTCAATTTAGACTGTGGCTATAAAGCATCTGTAGAAACGGAAGCATTATGATACCTCTTGAAAACTTGGCAAAATGACTGATTGATTATGGAAATGACTGGTAGGAAAATTATAATAAAGAAACAATAAATGAAAAACTGTATTCCTTCACATTTTTACCACAGATGAGCAACCTTTCTTCTTACTAAAAAAGAACATTTTAAACCATTCAGTTCATCATTTAACAAGCATTTATTAAGAGCCTACTACTATGAGTAACTATTCTAGGCATTAGGAACACAGACCTCATCGAGCTTTATTATACTAGTTACAGCAGGCAATAGACAAAAATAAAAAACATTATCTGTACAGACACACATACACACAAGAGTTATAAAAAACAATAAAAGAAGGAAGGGTGATAGGAAGTACCAAAAATAGGCAAGAGAGTTGTCATTTTTAAACAGGATGGTTAGAGTAGGCCTACCCAAAAAGGAGACATTTGAGCAAAGACATAAGGCAGATGAAAAAATGAGTAATAAGGAGAGCTAATTTAAGCAGTTAAAAAAAAAAAAAATCTTTCATATCCAAATAAGATAACCTAAAAAATATATTAATAAATAAACAATAACTGATATACTCACAATGTAGATTTATTTTACTTACCGGAGGATTAATTTCATATAACTCTTTGTTCTTAGCAATTGTGTCATTTATCTTTTTCTGCATGTGAGAGATATGCTGTTCATATGAGCCATCATTAGGAGTCTTCCCAGCAATCTGAATACCGCCAGGAGTTGGCAAAGCTGCTAAATACACACCTGTGGCAGACTTGGAAAAATAATAGGGAAATAATCAGAACAAATATCTTAGAATAATGATCCTTAAGGTTTCATATTTAGCAATGTGGTCTTTGCTCAGTAGGAAAGAGATAGTAAGCAGCAGCGTATGCACAGGACGTCTCTGGAAGGGGATGCAAAAACATAACTGGTAACAGGGATTGGTTTCTCCTGGGGAGGAACTGGAGTAGGTGCGGGACAATTGTGAAAGGAGGATTTACTTTTGACTACATACCCACAATTATACTTTTTATGTTTTTATTTTATAATTTTAAAAAATACAACTAAAATTTTAAAATTGCTTAGCAAAAAAAAAAAA
>RJWJ010010827.1:0-46167 GCA_004363605.1 Indri indri | reverse complement strand
CTGAATAGTACTCCATGGTATACATATACCACATTTTATTAATCCACTCATGTATTGATGGACACTTGGGTTGTTTCCACATCTTTGCAATTGTGAATTGTGCTGCTATAAACATTCGGGTGCAGGTGTCTTTTTCATAGAGCAACTTTTGTTCTTTTGGGTAGATGCCCAGTAATGGGATTGCTGGATCAAATGGTAGCTCTACTTGGATCTCTTTAAGGTATCTCCATATTGCTTTCCACAGAGGTTGCACTAGTTTGCAGTCCCAGCAGCAGTGTATGAGTGTTCCTATCTCTACTATGGTTTTTCTTACACATACATATCTATGATAAAGTCTGAGGTGCGACAGCTAAACTAGCACAAATGTATTTTTCCTTCACAATTTCATGGATAGAAAAATTGTTCTTACTGTAGATCTTAGCAAGTTTGGCATATAATTTTTTTTTCCTTATTAAGTCAAAAACTTTCATCTTTTCTCTTAACAGAAGCACTTTACGGCATCTCTCTGGCACATCCAAATTGCCAGCATCACTACTCTTGCAATCTGGGACCATTGCTAAGTACGATAAGGGTTACTTGAACACAAGCACTGAGATACTGCCACAGGTGGTCTGCTAACTGAGCTGGCTGCTAAGTGACTAATGGGCAGGTGGCATAGACAGCGTGAAGATGCTGGACAAAGGGACAAGTCTCATCCCGGGCAGGAGGGAATGAATGAGAGGGCGAGAGATTTCATCACATTACTTAGAATGGTGCGTAACTGAAAATTTATGAATTGTTTATTTTTGGAATTTTCCATTCAATATTTTCAGACCATGGTTGACTGAGGTATCTGAAACTGCACAAAGCCGAACCGTGGATAAGGGGGGACTATCGTAACGCTATTCCAAAGCTAAATCAATATACTTAACAGAATTTGTTCTCATCTGCCCCATCTCAAGGTTACATATTTTTTGAAATCATATTTATGTTTTTTCCCCCATTTACTAATTAACCATATATACATGATAAGTTGTTTTATAATTATTTTAATAAGAAAGAATATGAAAGATTCTCCAAAGTAATAGTTTTGGTCTACTATTTAGACTAAAGCCTTCCTTGTGGACTGATGGTAGCTAACTTCAGGAAGTCAACTGATTTATTGTTTCTTCCACTGGCATTTCACTCGAGCAGTCTAAATGATGGCTCACACATCGAGGGAAAATATAAACCCTGGTGACAGTAAATATAATTTTCCTCCCAATTGTGCATTTCTATATATACTAGGTGTTCTGGGATGAATTGTGTGCCCCCTAAATTCATATGTTGAAGTCCTAACCCCCAGTACCTCAGAACAGGACTGTATTTGAGATAGGGCCTTTACAGAGATGATTAAGCTAAAACGAGGCTGTTAAAGTAGACCTTAATCCAATTAGATTGGTCTCCTTTTGAGAACAGAAAAATTGGATGCGAAAAAGAGACACCAGGGGTTCGTGCACAGAGGAAAGCCTACGTGAGGACACAGTGAGAAGGTGGTCATCTGCAAGCCACAGCCTCAGAAGGAACAAACCTACTGACACCTTGATTTTGGACATCCAGCTTCCAGAACTGTGAGAAAATAAATTACTGTTGTTTAAGCCACCCAGTCTGTGGTATTTGGTTAATGTAGCCCTAGAAAATTGATTCACTATATTTACACATATGTTAAAATATATACACACATTCAAACACTACAGAAATGGATGCGTCTGTCCATCCACACACACACACAAACACGCCCACCTCTCAGAGATTATTGTGTTCTTCAACTGAAGGCTTCCCAACGTATCATTGCCAAATACTGAAAATCCCAGTTCACCAAATTCTTTTGGAATGTAGTACATTGTCATTATGTATGTGGAGATGTTTTCAGCTCACAGTGAAGTGTTTAGGTTGAGCCTGGAAAATATTCCATTTGTTTTTAAACTGCATCAGGAGATACAAAGCCCTTCATGTCTATCCAGTTTGCTAAAGCAAGTTCAGGTGTTATTTCATACTATGCAGGATTATATAAAGATGATGAGATCAGTTAATGATTAAACAGAAAGAATTTGGGGAGCTAAAATATATTCTATAATTAGTCACCTTTTCCTTTTAGGTCAGTATTGCTAGCATTGCCGGATCGTTCTTGTGTTCAAGACAATCACTAAAATAAGATTGAGGTTTTTTTTTTTTTTTTGCCAAGGATTTGGGAAGCTCTGCTTTGTAATACGTGATGATAGTAATAAATAAATAATTCCTCTGGTATTAATGATATTAACATTTCATGTAACTCATTCATTAAGTTCTCAAGTGAATGCCCAAAGCTATTATAATTCAGTACATAGTCACTTAGTATGAAACACACTCCTCCTAAAGCACTATATCCATTTTAAAATTGATAGCACTATCAGGTCTACAAGGTCTTGAGAAGAATTTCATTTTCCCACTCGTCTAAAGTGATCGTGCTATGTTTCCTGACCTTCAAAAGCTTTTTGTCATTTTTCTGCCATGTAGCTTAGAGGTTCTTTCCTCCATCCATTTCATTTAAATATGTGCGGTGTGGGTAAATCCAATAAACTAAGTAGCCATTTAGTTAAAACCCTCATGGGGTCAGAGCTCTAGGGAACATTTCGAGGCACTGATGTTCCTTTTTCAACTCTGATTTCCTAGATCATTGATCATCTTCTACCAGCTCTTTGAAACAGATCCTCTTACCACATGCCCCTTAATCTGTGTTGAAAGGAGTGCTGGGTCTGAGAGCCAGCAGCTGGTCCTCCCCTCGGCGATGGCTGAGAGGAGAGGAAACTCCTTCTCTTCACAGTTAATAGCCTAAAACTGTCCCAAGGAGAGGGGAGCCCTGAGCATTGCCAGACAAGAGTCCCTGAAGGTGAGTGGGACTTTATTGGCCTCGTTCCCTAGGGCACAGCCAATGTGGGAGCCTTTGCTCCTAAACAAATCTCCCCTCCCTTTTCCAAAGATAAATCACACAGTCAAAGGTGCCTGGAGGGTTTTAGGACATTTTTCTTACTCTTAGTTCTCCCCTGGCCGGACACCACATCAAGGTTGAGGTTGTGGAAGAAGGTCAAGTGAAACCCAGGGCCTTGTAAACAGTAAGTGCTTAATACTGTGGAATAGAAATGAAGGAATGAGGAGAAAGGTATCATTTTTTAGATGTGTCAACTTAAAATATAGCATTGCACCACACGTATGCTTTCCACTGTAGGTCTTAGGTACACCAAGACCTACAAATCTAAAAACAGGCTTTTTTTTTTTTTTTTTTAAGGACGTCACAGTTTTAGTTGACTACAGACACTCCAATCAATTTTTCAATCAACAGTAGGTTTTACCTTGCAAACAGGATTCTGTGGGGAAATAAATCTGGAAGGCACTGAGTTAAACCAAGCGAGAAGGGTTTTTTAAACCACAGGCCCCCTGCATAACTTGAATTTCTGTGAGATGGCCGTGGTATTCAGTGATTCTCGAACTTGTTTATGCCCAGAACTTGTTCTGTAAGATACTTGGAAATGGCTGTGCTAGACAGCCTTCAATTGTCAGAAGGAATGAACTGTCTATTGCCTTAACTGACCAGAACAGAATGTTTAGATCTTTTCCCACGTGTTTTTGGGATGGGGAGGGCAACACTGGCGTAGGAAGGTAAGTCCAGCCCCCTTGTAGAAATAGTTGCTCCACTTTTAATTTCCCACAAGAGGAGTGTACACGTGTGGCAGACATATCACTGCCAAGTTTACCTTAAAATTTTTTCCCATTAAAAATATATTTTTTGGATGAGAAGCATTTATTATGCCATTTCATAGTTGAGAAAAACCACGCAGGAACAGAGCGGAGGCGACAGGGCACTGAAGCAGAGTTTCAAAAAGAAAGGAGAAGCGAAAATAAAATTTGAAGATGCATGAAGATAGAAGAAGCTTCTCTCTTTACTACTAAGCTGATAACAGAGCCAGAGAGAAGAACATGCAATTCAAATGCAACCGGCAAGAATAATAGCTGCCGTGGGGAAGCAAAGCAAGATGCTTGCGCTAAGCCACCTGCCTAGGGACCAGAGCCTGTTGTGATACCTCAGCTGCACTATATTCATTTTGTTATTTAGTAAATCCATTTTCCAATGATGACTGATTCTTATTCAAATATGCATTTTAAGACATTTGGTTTACCTATAAGTTCAACACCAAAGAAATGATTAATTTAATGTATAAATCAACCTGGTGTGGCCACTAAAGAAATAGTTATGAATATTATATTGCAATACAGAAAAACGTAAATTTTAGTGTTAAGTGAAAAATATGTAGATAAGCATATCTATTTTAATTCTATCAAAAACTGAAAAATTAATTAAAAATTAAACTGTGAATAGTGATTGTCTTAGAGAGAAGTAATTATAGAGATTTTTTTCCCCCTCTCCTTTCAAAGACTTTTTAATGTGGGTCTACAACTTATATTGTTTAAAAATTTACATATTTTTAATGATCTGGCTTCATTTTCAAGTGCGATTTTGTTATCATGGGGCCATTCTTTTTTAACTTGAGTTACTCATTTCAAGTTTTATAATGAAGACATATTGGAAAAAATGAGATTGATTAAAAACTTTTTTTTAATTACAGTTAAATTTCCAGGAAATCTCTGTCCTGTTGATTACTAGATGACTGAAAAGACAATAAAGTCTGCTTCATTCTGAGTTAGAGCAGATGGCTTTCATTATAAACAAGGTATCCATTTTAAATTAACTTCCAATAATAGTTTTCCTCCATCTTCAAAGGGGATTTAATACCTCCACTCTCTGAAATCAGTGGGCAGTTTTGCACAAGATTTTTAGTTTTTTCTTTCCAACCAAGGTTAGTAAACAAATTTTCATCAACCCTAGAAGAAATCTCGAAGTATATTTTTCATACATCCATATTCACATATAATAAAACAAGCCTCTCATCAGATAATAAGGGATGTTTTTCCTTTTGTAGTCAATACTAGAAATTATGTGCAATATTGAACTCAAAATTAATACACTACAAAAGTCTACAGAATCTCCTAAAACATAGACCTAAGACTAAATTTACTTATTGTGATCACGCTCAAGTCTATCAGCCACTTGAAGAAGAGACATGACAAGTTGCCAGCTCCCCCTCCACCAAATAAAAGTTATCCAGGTTTTATCCCCAAGAACTACCCCAAGAAATCAGTTACCTGTCTTTTTTAAAGATCCCAGATTAGGCACATTGGCCCTCTGTATTATACCTTCAACATAGAACCTACTCTGTCAAATAATTAAAAGGTAAACTTGTGTTATGATACTGTGAGTAAATGATGATGCAAAATAACCAGGTAGTTAATCTTATAGCTTAATACCATGACCATACATTTCTGGCTGACTCTCTGTTCATCCCATATCTTAAGGGTATGATCCTGGGCAACTTTACGAATTATTATTTGTCTGATATGGTACCTCAATCCATAAAACAGCATATACTTTCTGTAGGAAAAAAAACCAGGAAGGAGACATGTGGCTAAAAATCTAGAACTGAAACTACTGATTTCCTTGTTTATGCCATATGGAAGGAGAAATCTGTAGCAAATCTGAGAGGAATTCAAAAAATAAAAATTCCATTACCCACTTTCGTTGTTTTATAATATCACTGGAATATGAATTTCGCCTCCTGGTGTTCATTTGTCCTTTCGAAGCCTCTGGACAATCCTATTATTGAAGTATTAAAAGATTCTTTGCTGAAATCTCTGTAAACACATCATATTTTCTTAATTCATTTCAGATCACAAATTTCATGTAGTGTCTATAATATTTTCCTCTTAATGGTAGACTCTAGTGATCTTTATCCAGGGAAGCAAATAATATTAGTGCCAGGTGCTCTGTGCTGACAAGCAAAGCTGAATGCATTTACATTTGTAAATATCCACTCCAGGAATGTCATTGCTCGTTTTGTTTTGTTTTGTTTTTACCATCAATGTTTGCAGAGCCATCAACCATCCCAGAGCAATCTGTCTTGCTTGTCTGTGCTCAACTGTGAAAATGCATCTTGATCTCCTCTTTATTCCCCAAAGCCATGACTCCAGCATAAAAGCAGATCTTTATTACTAATTGATCTGGTATCTTCCCATCCCCAAAGCACATGATGTCTTGACCACAGTTCTGAAGAAAGAAAAACAGTAATTGAGTATTTCAGTTACATGCAAAATTGCACCTTCTACCCTTTTCCCAACTAAGGTGGGACTAGGATTTCTGAAAGGCCAGCACAGCTAGCAGTCTTTTAATAACTCAGAACAGGTAGAATATGGTGCCTTTGTTTCCTTTGCTCTAACTAAAGGAGACACTCGGATATATATTTTCTATTTCCATTTTCACATATTATTCTTCATGGGATTCAGTTGCCGCCTTGGACTTAGGATACTTTTTCATGGAGTTCATAATTTATAATTGATTAAATGACACTCTCTCTGGTCAGCTTATGAGATGAGCTAGATTTTTTTTTATCCTCTAAACTTTGTGTACTGTGTATAATTGCTCAGTAGTTTAAGAACACTTTTTCTTGCCCCATTAAAATGTTAGAAAACAAATAAATCTAACTGAATAGTCTTCCCTAAACTGTTTATACTAAGTTAATAATCTATTAATAATATGTAATGAGAGTTAACAATGAAATAGAAAAACACACATTATTTTGACAAATTACCCTCAGGGTCTGATAAGGCTTAACTAATTATTTATGTACAGTGAAGAGCAATTTGGTAAACAAGCGCACCAAGCCTGGCTAAATCATGCTGAAATTGGGTTCCGATTCATCTCACACCTTCTAGGAATGACCAGCAAAACTACAAAGTGACTTATAAAAAGTTCCACCAGGTGCTGATTTACCGGAGGCTTGGAGAAAGTGATTTGATTACACAATCAGTAGAACAAAAAAATTAAAATAAAACTAAAAGATCCAACATTGCAATGTCATAGGTCTGCCGCCTGATTTCTTTTAGTTTAGGATTGTTTACTTTGAGACCAGGTCAGTTTGTCTTAGATATTTCAACTCTTAAGATTAAGGCATTGATTTAGGCAATTTAGAATAATCCCACTTGAACCTTCTATTTCACCCATGAGAAAACTGAGGGCCTGAGAATTTGGTTGCCTTATCCAAGGTCACAGAAGAAATGACCTTGAGCTCAGGCTCAGAGGCCAAGTGTGCTGCTAACAGCACCTAATTCATGGAAGTGGCCAGTTCTAATGGAGGAGCAGGGACCCAACCACATTCCTGATTGCTTTTGATGGCTCTAAAAATCTTTATACTTAAAAAGAAAATCTCTTTTTCCTGATGTCTAATGTCCTAGTCTAGTTTGAGTTGGATTTGGGGATCTATAGGCACTTGATTGATGATATATATTGATACCCTTGAATTTTCTCGTGTGTCTGTAAAACATTGGTCTTTTTGATTATTTCTCCAAAAAAAAAAAAAAAAAAGCCATCTTTAGCCAAAAAACTTGGGGAATCATTTTATGCTATATATTTCTTTTAGGGATGAAAATCTTTCTTTAAAGGAAAGTTTTAAAAAAAAAATGTATTTGGCCACAGAAACTTCTTGTGTGCGTAGCAGTTATTTAATAACAACTATTCATTCACCTGTGTCAGCACACCCAGCATGCTGTCTTGAATTCACATAGTGTTTGTGATGGTTAATTTTATGTGTCAACTTGACTGGGCCCAGAGATGCCCAGATAGCTGGAAAAGCATTATTTACAGGTATGTCTGCGAAGGTGGTCCTGGAAGAACAGTATTTGCATTGGTAGGCTCAGTAAAGCAGATCGCCCTCATCCAATGTGTTGAGGGCCTGAATGGGACAGAAAGGCAGAGGAAGGGCAAATTCTCTCTTTTCCTAAGCTCGGACAGCCATCTTCCCCTGGCCACAGACAGCAGTGCTCCTGGTTCTCAGGCCTTCAGACTTGGACTGAATTGCACCATCAGCTTTCCGGGTTCACCAGCTTGCAGATGAAAGACTGTGGGACTTCTTGGCCTCTGTAAGCATGTGAGCCAGTTCCCATAGTAAATTTCCTCTTACATATGTGCACAGCCTATTGGCTCTTTTTGTCTGGAGAACCCTGACCACTACAGTGTTCAATGATTGCCTACGAATTTGAATTGGTACACACTGTGTGAATTCCTTTAAAATACTTATACATATGTGTCTTACCCAGATTTTTCCATACTCTCACGATTATTTGCTCCCAGAGATACTCCTATAGGGATTACTTTTCAATATATCTTTGAATTTTTGCCATTTAGGGAAGAACGTGTTGTCTTATTTTTAGTCAATGATGACCCTTTTACACATGATCTCTAGCTCAGCAAAGACTTTCGATTTGAAAGAGCAAAGTCAATATTTCACCTGAGCTTCTAGAAAATGTTTCTAATTAAGCCCCTCTGTATGACTAAGGAGGTGTGCATGGTTTTATTTCTTGAATGGATGGCAGCTACACAGGTGTTTGCTTTAAAATTATTCTTAAAACTTGGCAAATATGTTTTATACATTCTTCTCTGTGCATATTTTATGATTTTTAAAAAGAATGGGAAATATCATCTAACTGTATGCCTAATTAGATCCCTCCCTAATCACCAAAAGGTGAGAGTGAGGCCACCATCTACACTGGACCCTCAGACACTCAGCTCAGCCATCCTGGCCTCCCTACCAGACAGGGGCAAAGGAACCGAATCCAGAAGTTGTGAACTTTTTCCTGCTTCTAAATTCATTCTTCACAGTATAATGTCATTATTTCACTTGAAGTGGTGGTGAATTTCAGTCACCTTCTGGCTCAAATCTGAGCATTCAAATATATTTCTAAAGCCACCTCAGAGGAATTTGGAAGTTCTTATCCAAACTTCTGTTCCCTGCTCTGGGAATAACTGACAATGTAGAGTGTTCTCATATTTACTCCATACGGGACTCTGTATTTCAGTTCTTATTTATTAGTGATGGTAAGGTATTAGCCATCCTCTTTGTCAGGAGCCTTTATAAGTATTATTGTTCAGGTACCCCAAGGTACACTACTGTCAAAACCTGATCTATATCACTTTTAGAAATAAGAGACACTATGGCTTTTAGTTTTTGTATTTTAGCTTTCCTGAACAGAGTTCTCCTTGTTCTTATCAAGAGGTAGTTAAAGCAATAATCCTTTTAAACATTTTAACAAACTGATGATAAAAAAATGACTGAATATTTCCAAGTTCCTTTCTTGGCCCACAGGCTCAGGAATATGAATTAGGTGCACTGATAAAAATGTTGAATCTTTAATATTTCACACCAAAAGAAATGCCTCCAGGTAGCTTTGAGCATACTGCTGTAATCTTGGGTAATGAATTAATCATACCCGTCCTTAACATAGAATGTTAAGGTGGAATTCATACTGAAAAGCATGGATCAGATAGGCAAGCACTTTTGCTCCTGAAAACTATTTCAACTACTGCATTAGAGTTCATAGAATTGACTAATCTCCACAGACGAGGATCTAAAATTAATATAGGCCCCAAAGCCCCAGTCTCAGAACAGTGCCAGATAAAAATCCCAAATCAGACTGCCAGAAGTGCTTCCAAGGAGAAGAAAGGCACCCAGGGAACCAGTAATATTAATTCAGTAAATAGGAATTTATCCCACTAACCTTTGTCCTGAGGCCTTTCTGATTAGCAACCCATTTACAGCTGAGTCTGGAGGGATTACTTTGTGGAGGGCCGGTTCCCTTAACTAAAGAGGGGGTGTTTGTGTGTATACCAACATTTCCTAGACCATATTAATGCCCATCTGGTCGACACACAATTATTATCAAGGTTGATTAGAAATATAAATGCCAATAGTGGTCGTAACAGAGAAGCACAGGCTGACTCGCTGGTCATTCTGTTGCATATGGGGGAGGTTTTGGCTTACACAGAATTTTGATTATATGTAGTTATTTCATCTGTTATATATTAAAGCTGTTTTTATGTTTTGTTATTTATATCTCAAAGAATTCCTCCAGCCCCTGTTATTTTATGGCTCTAGTCATTCTTACGAGCAATATTTTGGAGCCTGAGGTAAGTAGCATGAGACTCACGATTAAAGTTTGGTAACCTGCATGTGATGACTGGATGTGGGAAGAGGGGCCCTGGGCTGGCAGGCTCCCTGCTTGTACCCCTGGACTGCTGAGGGGCGGGGTGGAGGTACTCACACCATTCTGCCAGAGTCAGTAAGGAGGGATCATCCGAGAGGGGCGAACACTTAGAAATATGTATTTTATGGCCCTGTATCAACACATCACATATTGTTCGTAGGTGACCATTGCTTTCATTCATTCCTTCGTTCTTTTAACAAATATGTGTTGAGCATCTAACATTTAAGGTACCATCCTGTAGTGACGTTTAGACAAAAATGTATGATGTGGAGTCCATCCCTGAGTTTGTGCAGGGAAAGGGGAGACCGGGAAGAGAAGGAGCGATGGAGAGAATCCATGCCATGGTCAAAAGCTGATCATGAACTTCACCTAGATTATTAATAATTTTATTAATTTTGTAAGATCAATTCATCCAATCCTCATTATCCAGGTTTCCTACTTCTAAATATCAGCTTTGTTTAGAAAGTATCACTCCTTTTGTATCTTAACTGGAAATTTTACAAAATTTACTTAAAATATAGAATTTACTTAAAATATAGAATGAGAAATCAGCATTATATAAATATCTATTGTACAAGGTCAAGTGAGATAAGTCCAATCAGAAAAGCACAAAGTGCTATGAGAATCTAGATAAATAAGAGATTGCTTTGATTTGAAGGAGCAAAAAGTGAAGGTTCCAGAAAGAGGCTATCTTTCAAATTGGCCCCAAAGAACACGTAGGATTGCAAGGGACAAAAGATTCTAAGAGTTCAAATGCCATCAACAAAAATGGGGTAGGGGGTGGAGCAGGTTGGGGTCTGGTAGCACAGGGGTAGGATGCATTAAAGATTATAAATTTGGCCTCTACATGTTATGTTAGAGGGCTATGGCAAGGTGCTAGTGAAAAAGTCCAATAGGTAGATTAAAACACAACCTCCAGCCTTTTGAACATTTTCAGTCCCTACATATTGAAGATAGCTGATGAAGAGTGCATGTGATTTTGAAGGAAAAGAAGTTGAACAAAAAAGGGAAAATGATAGAGACATATGGAACATTCACATTTAGGAGCAGAAAGAAAGAAGAAAAAACAAAATACTAGAAAACTGAGCATGTGCCAGCCAAGGAAGAGAATTATTAAAGGTTGTGAGAACACTGAGTTTTGTTTAAAAAATAAAAATGCTTGGACTTTTAATTCACACCATGTGCTCAAATACATCCCATATGGACTAAGGACTTTTAAAAAGGAACAAAATCGTTAAAAACTAAAACAATCTACAGATGAATATTTACCTGATATGTGAATGGGAAAAAACTGTCCAAGAACAACGTGTGTCTGTGAGGGTTCGCCAGAGAAACAGAACAATATAATATAAACAGACATATAGATAGATGGACAGACATACAGAGAGAGACAGACAGAGAGAGAGATTGATTGATTATAAGGAATTGATTTATGAGGTTATGGAGGCAAGTCTCAAAATGTGCGGGGTTGGCTGGCAAGCTGGAGACCGAGGAGAGCTGGTGGTGCCGTTGCAGTCTGAGTGCAAAGGCCTGAGAACCGGGAGAGGTGACGGTGTGGTCCCCGCCGGAAGGTTGGCAGACTCACGGCTCTGGAGGAGCTGATGTTGCAGTTCGAGTCAGGGGCAGTCAGGCAGGAAGAATTCCCTCTTACTCGGGGAGGGTCAGACTTTTTGTTCTCTTCAGGCCTTCAGCTGATTGGACGAGGCCCACCCACACGAGGGAGAGCAATTTGCTCTACTTAGTCCACTGATTTAAATGTTAATCTCAGTTACTACCAATTTGATGGTGAGTACATGTGGTGCTTGTTTTTCCATTCTTGGGATACTTCGCTTAGTAGAATGCGTTCCAACCCTATCCAGGAGTATGCAAGAGGTGCTATATCACCATTGTTTCTTAAAGCTGAATAGTAACTGAACAACACATAAGTGTACATATAAGAATAACATCTATTGGATGTCGGGTAGGGAGGGAGGGGGAAGGGGGAGGGGTGAGGGGGAGGAGGGGACGGATATATGCATACACAAAGGGTGCAATGCGCACCCTCCAAGAGATGGACACGCTTGGGACTGGGACTTGGGGGGAAGCGGGGGCAAGGGCAACATACGTAACCTAAACACCTGTACCCCTATAAACAACAAACAATAAAAAAAAAAAATTAAGAGCAAAATAAATGATATTTCATACAGACAAAAAAAAAATGTTAATCTCATAAAAAAATACCCCTCATAGAAACACTCGGAATAATGTTTGACCAAATGTCTGCCTACCCCATGGCCGGTCAAGTTGATACATACAATTAACCATGACATGATGTAAGATATGGCTAATATAAAAGTTGAAAATTTATGTAATCAGGATAATATTTTGCAAAGATTAAACAGATGCATCCTAATTTCTCCCCTTATTCATGTCCTACTTGTAGCCTCACCCCTCCAAGGCTAAGCCACAGGGTGACTTCCCCAGAGTAGGGGAGGATGTTCATTTGTTCTCTTGAAAAAGGCTAGACAGTCAGGAGAAAGAAGATTGCTAAATGCCAAAATCTGTTTTGCCACGGTTGAACATATCCGGGGGTGGGCATGGCCCCTCAGATCCACCAGTTCTCCCAGAGCGTGGAAAAGATGTATTTCTGCCTGGAGGCCTGCTGCTCCATGCTGGAAAGATGATTCGACACAGGGAAGTTAGAAATAAAAAAACAGAGGGATTGTGTGAGGAAGAGGGAAGCAAGAAGGTCGGAGAAAAGAAATGGTCAGAGCGTGTGTCACGGCTTTGGCCCATGACTCAGAGTGGGGAAGGGTCTCTGTCTCAGTTTCCAGTTAGCGTTTTAGAAAGAGATGGCCTTTCAGCTGTTCCTTTACCAACCCAGCTGCAACCACGTCAAGGTAAACTCCATGGTACATGGAGGATAGACACAGGTGGCCTGGACCTGTAGCTTTTGGTTCCCATGTGGTGTGTCTGGGGACCTGCCCCTTACAGGGTTTTGGAATTGGATTAAGAGCTTGTGGACCGGGCATGAGGCTTACAATGGGGAGGTTGAGGAGAACTCTCAGCAGAGACCAGGGTATGTGGGTGCAGTGGGGGTGGACAGCTTCATTTCCAGGAGAATGAGGCAGAGGCAGAGGACGCTGCAGCCACCATTCAAGGACAGCCCAGCCCTCTGGTGGAGGGGGAGAGAGAGGAAGAGCGAGAGCGAGAGAGCGAGAGAAAGAGAGAGAGAGAGAGCGAGAGAAAGAGAGAGACAGAGAGACAGAGAGAAGGGGAGGCAGGGAAGGAGGGAGAGAGGGAGAGAGAGAGAAAGGGAGGAAGGAGGAAGGAGGGGGGAGAGAGAGAGAGCTCAGGTGGAGGGGCTGGCAGCACTCCTAGTGCTCATGTGGGTCCAGGTTGCTCCTCACTGCACTACAAAGAGGTTTCCAGAGCCCCCTCTATGAGGGACATGCCACTCCATGTTGGAACAGAGCCAGGGAATGGGTTGGGTACAAGAGAGACTAAGCAATTATCTCAGAAAACAAAATATTATTAAAAGGACTGTTTAAATGATCAGCTTAGACTAAATTCAGAAATGAAAAAGGCCTAAAGTTCATTTTGGGCCCAAAATGGGTGAGAGCTTCCTACCCAGTGGGTGCGAGCTTATGAGGAAGACCAGCAAAATTGCAAATAAAATAAACATACTGCATGATGCCTGCACATTGAAGCACAGTACTGAGTGAATTCGTAACCCTGCTACGTTGCCATGTCAAAACCAACATTGATAAAGTTAAAAGTCAAATAGCAAGGGGAAAATGTCAGGGATAAAGCAAAGGGTTAATAGCTTTTACTTAAACAGAACGCTCAAATAAATAAGAAAAATGCTAAGACCTCACAAGAGGAATGGGTAAAAACAAAAATAGAATAACTAGTCAACTTACAAATTAAGAAATAAGAATGGTTAATGAGCACATAAATAATGAATTAGGAAATGAAAAATAAAATAACAATTAGTACCATTTTCACTTATCAGAAGAGGAAATGCTAACATGAGTTTTCAGAAAAATCAATTTAGCAATACACATCAAGGACATTTAAAATGTTTATATCTTTTGATCTATTAATTCCATTTCTAGGAAATTATCCTAAGGAAATCATTGGAAATGTGGATGCATTTAATAACAAAATTCAACACTGTTCAAGATATATGTAAAGATCTGAAAGTGTAAATTTTAATACTTTTCCTAAGCTCAAAAACAGATAAACATCTACCTATTCTCATTTTGAAGATAGTGTAGAAGAGAACCTAACTCGGTAAGTTTTCTTGCTATTCTATGTCAGTCTTTCAGCAGCTTTGCAGTAAAGCCATCCTTTCTTATGCCCAACTGAAATACGTTCTGCTTTAATTTAAGCCCGTGTTTGGTCTCATGTGGCACAATGAATAACTCTGCAGCATTCTTTCATTAAATTAAAAGACGAAAATCCTCTCTTGGCCCCCATATTTCTTCCTTGTTTCAATGAGCATGCAGTTCTGGGGCTAAAGCTGTTTCTGATCACTCAGGATGGAAATGTGTCTTCTTATTGGGCCCTTGGCACCCTGCCTGGCCCAGGTCCTCAAGGCCTGTTTGCTTCCTTAGCCCAGGGATGGGCAGCAGGCCACAGAGAGACAAGAGCTGACAACCACATGGGGCCTGTAGGTGCAGGAGAACTCAGGTCATTGTGGTGGGGTCACATATGAAAGGGAGGGAAACGGAGTCTGTTCTGTGCTGCTGTAACAGGATACCACAGCCCGAGTAATTTATAAAGAACTGAAATTTATCTCTCCTAGGTCTGGAAACAGGAAGTCTAAGATCAAGGCTCTGGCATTTGGTATTTGGTGAGGGTGGCATCCTCTGGAGGGGAGGAGGGCTGTGCCCTCGCACGGTGGAGGGTACAAGGGCAAGAGGGGGCGAACTCCCTCTGTGAAGCCCCATTATGAGGACACCTGATCCCATTCATAAGGGAAGAACCCCCATGGCCCAGTCACCTCTTAAAGACCTTATCTTTTAATACCATCACATTGGTGGCACCTGAATTTTGGAGGGAACCCATTGGGAATCTTGCACGATACCACTATACCAGCGGTGCTTAGGAGGGAACCCATTGAAACCAAAGCAGAAACTCTAGAATTTCTAGAGAATTTCTGCAGGTGGACAAGGTGCGAGGGTCAGTGTAGTTATTTCAGGCAGTGGAGACATGGGCAGAGGAACACTGGTGAGAGAGTGAGCGTATCTTCAGAAAATGAAAGCTGTTCAGTGTTGTTATGAGTAGATGGTGCCAAGTGGGAACACACGAGGATGGATGGGAGCTTGGGGTCAGACCCACAGGGTTGGGGTAAGCCGTTGGGTGTCAGCCTAGGAACAATTTGGGGTCAGTGAATACACTAAGCAGGTGAAACATGACCAGCTTTTAGTGTTGACCAAAACACACAGATGGCTGGTGGATGGCTGGTCTGAGCGTAAAACTGGAGGCACAAGTACCAGGCAGAATGAATTATGAACCCAAAAAGATCAAAAGAGAGGATGGAATAGAGGAGAAGGGACCAGGAGAGAGGATTCAGAATCAACAAGACTTAGAGACCTACTGGATGTGGGGCTAAGGGGGAGGGACAATGAGATGTGATGACACCTCAGTTTCTGGCTCCCTAAAAATGTCACCTTAGAAAACATGTGGCCTATCAGTAGTTCTCACACTCGAATGTGTGTGAGAGTCACTGGGGTCCTGTGAAAAATACAGATTCTTGGGCCATACCCCCAGATTGCTAAAGTGGGGGAGGAGGCCCAAGAATGCATTCATGGTGATTCTTAGGTAGATCCACTGTGAAAACTATAGCAAAGAGTATTTAAAAATTTTTTTCCTTTTAATTAATTTGCAAATTACTACCCCAATGAATAATTAGTGGATAATCATGCATAGTGAAGATAATAAAAAAACATTCACAGTAGAAATGTTAGAGTATAGTGACAGTATACACACGCCTGCATGGAGCGTGGGACAGTGTACATGCGCCCATGTGGAGTGTGGGTGGTGGGGGAGGAGGCGATGAGGTGGTGTCTATGAAAGGGCAGCAGCATTTAAAGGGTCCACATGGGAGTTTTTGACGAGGCCAATCTCACTGGGGTTAGGTGATATCTCATTGTGGTTTTGATTTGCATTTCTCTAATGATTAGAGATGTTGAGCACTGTTTTTAATATCTTTGCTGGCCATTATTCTGTCTTCTTTTGAAAAGTTTCTGTTCATTTCCTTTGCCCATTTATTGATGGGGTGGTTTGATTTTTTCCTGGATAGAGCTTGAGCCCATTATCTGAAGTGAGGTATCACAATATCGGAAGAATGGGCTCCACATGTACTCGCCATCAAATTGGCACTGACTGATCGACACTATGGTGCTCACACGGTAGTAATATTCTCCAGGGAGTAGGGGTTTGGGGGGGAGGTAAATTCACAACTGATGGATGCAGTGAGCATTGTAGAGGGCAAGGGCATGCCTCTAATCCTCGCTTGGGCGAGGCAAAGACATAAAATGTAACCAAAATGTTTGTACCCTCATAATATCCTGAAAAAAAAAAAAAAAGAAGTAAGAAAAAATAAAGGGTCCACATGGGAAGAGAAGTCGGTGAAGACAAGAAGGAGTGGGCAGGGAGAGAGGGAAGGTGAGAAGCAGAGGCAGTAACTGCCGAGTAACTCAGGAAGCTCTGCTCCGGAGAACACAAGACGGCTACGATAGTGCCGGCTATACGCATGCGGGGTCTGCCCTTTCAGAGGGTAACATTCTCTCCAGGTTCTTAACTACTTAAAAATTCAAAATGCATCATTCCTGAATGACACTAAGAAACAAAATCCAAATTCCCTAATACCATGAGAACATCACAGGTTTGGCAATGAATTCTAATTTGTACAAAGAAAAAGATGTGAAGTTTGGGGATGCCACTGATAAGCATATTTAAATATTATTATTACTATTAGTTTAAACCATCAATATATTGGAAAGGCCTCCAGAAATACTTTTATGAAAAGTATAGGCACCTATATTTATAAATAAACTTTTTTAAAAGATTAAAACCTTTTGCCAAGCTGCATCAATAACTCTGTCAGAGTTACGTAAGTCTCAGGAGGTAGGCAATTTGGAAACAGCTCACGAATTTCCTTCTTAAGCAATTTCTGATTAGCCAAAGTCTAAAGAGAGTTAGTGTATCAGCACGCACAAAACATTTGGAAGTGTGTACGCACACTCATTGAGATCGGATGCATCATCCCAGCAGCAAGCTAGCAAAAACACCAATGGAATTGAGGTGGGCTGAAAAAAACTTTGAGAGATAAAAGCATCTTTAACGTTTTTTGGAAAAGTTACTGCCTATCTTGCTTGAAACAAAATGACGGTTAAAAATAATTCCACCCCCATTCCACACCTAGTGCCTATGGGACACCTATTAGATTTTCCTGCAACGTTCCATTTAATGAACTCCCAAATGAATGTGGGTGGACCCAGATAATGACATCTCTTTACAGGTCACAAGGAGGTGAGAAACAATTCTTCAATTTCAGAACCTCAGCAACCCTTTGTCGAAGTCTAGTCTAAATTGGAATGGCCCAAGACAGCAGGTTTGGGAATAAGCATAAACAGGTCACCTCCAATTCCAGTCTGTAGTTTAAAAATCCCCCTGGCATGTGGTTAATGGTGTTTTGGGCCTCGCTGGAAGGAGGTCTTGGAGTTTTACCTGCCTGAACTCTTTTGCCAGACCTGGAATCTTGCTTCTCCTTTTCCTTCTCCTCCTCTTCCTCCTCCTCCTCAGGTATCCCACCTTGGTATTGTAACCTGACTCTGACCCTGCTCTCCAGGCGTGGCCCAAATTCCAGACCTTGACTCTGGGTTCTATTTCTGAGTCTGATGTACCTGCTACTAATAAGAAATAGGAATAGAGCTTCATATATATTTGCAATTATATATCATAACTACATGTACTAATAATATGTTTATATATAAGTAAAAACCAATAAAACATACTATATAACATATATATTACATATATTACATATTATATTATATTCCTATGTATTATATAAGACAGTAAAAAAATCATGTGATCCTATATAAACATTTGGCCTATCAGTAGCTCTGGCACTTGAGTATGCACGACAATCACTTGTTAAAAAAATGGATTCCTGGGCCCCCAGATTTGTGAAGTCAAGGAGGAGAACTGAGAAAGCATTATTAAGATGAGCACCCCTGGTGATTCTTACGTTGGTTCACTTAGAAAGACGTAGCAAAATGTTTTCTTTTAATTTTTCCTCTTAAATAATATATAAATTACTACTCCCAATTAATCATTAGTAGATACCATGCACAAGTGAAGAGAACAAAAAAGTGATACAGTATAGACGAGTTAGATAATTAATTGTCCTTCATGCCCTTAGTAGCTAAATAGCCTCCTTTAGCTACTACATTAGCACAAGCAACAAACAAAGCTTTTTAGGTCATCTGAGGAAAATCAGGAGTTTTTCAGCAGATATTATTATAGCAAGGAAAAGAGAAAATAAATTATTATATTTTTTTATGCTGGCATGTATGCTTGACCAGGTGTTGGCTAAAATAAGCAGATTTTTTTAAAATATAGAATATAGCTTTCTGATTACCTGGAGCTTGTTCATTTAGAGATAGAGAGCTGGGGAGGTAAGATCTTATCTGCGGTGAAGAATATATTTTGACTACAAACAGCAAAATGAAATTCAAAGTTGTCTCCTAGCTACTGATCTTAGCTGGCATCTGAGAAATTTCGTAAATGACACTGGCCCCATGAGCTGACCTGACATCCTCACATGCAGAACATCAAAGGGAGGCAGGCACATAGACTAAAGGGGAAAAAAAACCTCGAACCCCAAGGGGTTGAGTTCTATTTTTGAAAAACAACTTTGACAAAAAGCCTATAAAATTATATAAAACTGGGGTCATAGAAAAATTGGGAAAAACTATCCCAGATTGTACTAATTTCTAAGAATGACTTTATTCATATTAAACATACAGCCTATGGGATTCTGGCTTCTGTCACCTTCCAAATAAAGTAAGAAACAGATTCTCTTACTTTTTCTTTTTTGTTCTTGGCTTCTAAAGCTCTGCTTGTTAAGTAGATTTCTGAGCACACGAGGAAGATAAAAGCTTTTTTCATGTGGGGTCCAGGAGAAAGTGGTAGGGAAGGACCGGGAAAATGTTACTACTAATAACCTGCCCAAATTAGGTGAACGCAGGGGGTGAACAAAAAGACCTAATAATTATTTTTTTAAGTAAAAATTTAATGGTTGAAAAGGGAAAAGCCAATGAATTGAATAGGCGGTGAGTCTAGCTCCTAACCCTAAGCATTTAAGAAATGTTTCATAATGATGGCGGTTGCCCACGTGAATGCCTGTCCATTGCCAGAATGAAAGTGAATGAAATCCCTTCGAAGACCTTTGATCAGGCACTACCCCCTGACAGAAGCCAGCTTGCACCGAGGAAGAAGCAATCCATCCTGTTGTGGATGGAGTGATGGTTACCACTACTCGATTTGACAAAAGGTGACACCCTGGGGTGCATAATTCTTGAGGCTCCCCAATTAATTTATGCACCTGCTAGCATATGCCAAGCTAGATAGGATTTTTAAAAAACACATTTTTATATATTTTCTCTCAACAGTATTCATATTTATTAATGTTGCTTGGTAATGTTATTCCCCTGCAGAGAAAAGGAAATGTGTTCATCTTAGCATTTTTTGCCTACTTCCTCTTCCTTTTCTCCTTGTTTTAATTAACAATTGCTCAGTGCCCTGAGGGCTGTCATTAATTAAAAGATTTTCTAAAAAAATCCTTTAGGAATAAGTAGAACTGATATTTTCCTCATTTTAAACCCAAATGCGGTTTTAAGATTTATTTTGTAGCGGGTTTCTCTCTTTTAATGGTCCTCTCCTTGTGATTAAATTTATTTCCAAAAGATTCAGTTGTTGACTTTATGCAAATGTAGGAGTTTTCAATATAAGAAACAAAATCTCTTAATGTTTTATTAATTCATGCTTTCCTTTGAGTCTGGTAAAAGAGCTTTCATACCATGGGAATGATGCTATAATAGAAAAGAATACAAACATTAGTAACTCTTGTAATTGGGAAAATGCATGGGTTGGTAATTTCTTTTTCCCATTGTTTAAGAAGAAGGTAAAGATGTGTTTGGGATTAAAGGAATTCACTGATGAAGGCAGATGGAGAAGATAGCTAGTAAGTATGTATGCCTTCAAGCCATTAGGCTGTGACTTACGCAATCTAATTACTGTTTTGACCACTGATAGAATTTTTTCTCCCTCTAGTCTATGAAAAAACAGATTAAATAAGAGACTATAAAGGGACCAAAATGATTCCAAAGGTGGCTTAATGAAAAAAGAATAAAATGTTCTGCAGTTTTATGGAAGGTTATAAACCTTATGAAGTGAGCCATTTTCTGATGATAAAATGCTGCTGGAAGGGCGGTCCAGAACCTTCTCTGATACAGGAGAGCACAGTCTCTTTCAGTACCAAGGTCATCAGGAGAGCCTTACAAATATTTTATCACAACTCAAATCCCTTTTGTTACAGTTTCTAAACTCCATTTCTCATGTTAAAATATCACAATGCAAACCATAGGAATTAACTTTAAAAAATCATTTGTGCGTGAGTTGAGTTATAAAAGCCAGTTTGTCTTTGTTGAAGGTCCCTTGGCGGGAAATGCTTAGCAAATAGGTGAGTCCTTTATTCAGTTCCTTTTCTCCCCCTCTGCCATCCAGCTTTCCCTTGGGTTTTCACATAGAAAATCCCAGATAGAGATAAAATTGCCCAGATAGAGATAAAATTAATATTGGATTTCTTATTTGCTTATTGATCCTTTTGTGGGTGTTCTTTGGGAGAGAACCCTACAGCTAAGAAGGACATGTGCCAGGATTTGGACATCCTGAACACCTAAAATGTGTTACTTTAAATTTTTCTACAAGACATTTTATTTCCTAAAAACAAAACTCTTTTAAATTATTGTCTTCCAATTGCACTATTTTTCTTTAGTTATCTTTGTCTTGGATGACATCTACACGAGTTATCTTAATTTCTCTCCTTCTCCTCTTCTTTCCTCCTCCTCCTCCTCCTTCTTCTATATTATTTTAGTTCTGAAAGCAGACCTCTGAGATGATCCATTCAGTCTCTCTCATTTTATAACTGAGGAGCCAGGAACAGAGTTAAATATTTAATTAAGGAATACAACTAAGCTGGAGCTCGGGTTCAGGTTTGCAGACTTTGCAGACTTCATTTACTGTTCTTCCCGTCATACCTTGTTATCCTCTAATTTCTGACTCCATCTGTGACACACTTCAGCTTTCATCCCAGCTACAGGATAGTGTCTTGGTTTCACCTCCTCCTCTTTGAGCCCCACCACCATTGTCTTAGCCCACGCCTTCACTGTCTCCTGTCCCTGTCCCTTTCCTCCAGTCTACCTTGCACAGGATTGCCAGAGTCAGCTTGCCAAAACAACTGTGAACTTACTAGTCCACTGTTTATAGACCTGTGATGCTCTTCATTGCCCCAAAGATTGACTTCGAATTCCTTGAGATGGCATTCTAGCCCCGAGCTGTATTTATGCACTTATTTCTTGCCACTCTTTCTCTACCCCTGCAACTTGCCTACCCCCATAGAGCCTGTGCTTGGCAACAGACTGGTTCCTAATTACGGTATGAATGCCCATGCTTCCCAGTCCACTGGTGCTCTCTAGAAATCTTTGCCCATGCTCATTTCTCACATTCTTAAAAACTGAACTAAACTTCTATGATCAATGCAAATGTTATCTCTTCTGAGTCGGACCAATTACTCTCTTACCAGCAATTTCACCACACCTGGTCATGTCACTGATGACATCTCTTGCATGGTGTGGTTTCCATTTGTATCCACGCTTTCCCCACTGGGCCATGAGCACCTAGAGAGCAGGGACAGTGTTTTTTTCACCTTTATGTTTCAAGGGTATGGCCCTTGTTTATTAGTTTCGTAGGTTTTGGTGGAGTCTTTAGGGTTTTCTAGAATTATGTTATCTGCAAACACAGACAGTTTTACTTCTTCCTTTACAATGTGAATGCCCTTTATTTCTTTCTCTTGCCTAATTCCTCTGGCTAGGACTTCTAGTATTATGTTGAATAGGAATGGGGAGAACGGACATCCTTGTCTTGTTTCTGATCTTAGAGGAAAAGTTTTCAGCTTTTCACCAAGGAGTATGATGTTTACTGTGGGCTTATCATATATGGCCTTTATTATGCTGAGATATATTCATTTTTTTATTTAATTTGTTGAAAGCTTTTAAGAATAAAAGGATATTGAATTTTGTCATATGCTATTTCTGAATCTGTTGAGATGAACATATGGTTTTTATCCTTCCTGCTGTTAATGTAGTGTATTACGTTTATTAACTTGTCTATGTTGAACCATCTTTGCATCCCAGTGACAAGTCTTACTTGATCATGGTGTATACTCTTTAATGGGCTGCTGAATTTGCTTTGCTAGTATTTCATTGAGGATTTTTTCATGTGTGTTCATCAGGGATATTAGTCTGTAGTTTTCTTTTCTTGCAGTGTCCTCATCTGGCTTTGGTATCAAGGTAATGCTGGCCTTATAAAATGAGTTTGAAAGTGTTCCCTACTATTCGATTCTTCAGAAGAGTTTGAGAAGACTTGGTATTAATTCTTCTTTAAATGTTTAGTGGAATTCACCAGTAAAGCCATTTGGTCCTTGTCTTTTCTCTTTTGAGAGATTTTAATTAGTGATTAGAGATTTAATTAGTGATTTAATATCCTTACTTGTTATTGATCTATTCAGATTTTCCATTTCTTCATGATTTAGTCTTCATAGATTATTTATGTCTAGGAATTCATTCATTACTCTAGGCTATCCAATTTGTTTGAATATAGTTGTTCATAGTAGTCTCTTATGATTGTTTGTATTTCTGTGGTATCAGTTGTAATCTCTCCTCTTCCATCTATTTTACTTATTTGAGCTTTCTCTTGTTTTTTCTTAGTCTAAAGATTTATCAATTTTGCTTATCTTTTCAAAAAATCAACTCTTACTTTTGTTGCTCTTTTCAATTGTTTTTCTAGTCTTTATTTATTTCTGCTCTCATCTTTGTTATTTTCTTTCTTCTGCTAACTTTGGGCTTAATTTGTTTTTCTTTTTCTGGCTCCTTAAAGTTCAGTTTTTTATTTGAAATTTTCTTTTTTTAATGTATGAATTTATTACTATAAACTTCCCTCTTAGAACTTATTTTTCTATAAGTCCCATAATTATTGGTATGCGAGGTTTCTATTTTCATTTGTCTCAATGAATTTTTTGGTTTTTCTTTTGATTTCTTCTTTGACTCATTGGTTGTTCAGAATTGTGTGTTTTACTTTTCATATGTTTGTGAATTCTCCAGTTTTCCTCCTGTTATTGCTTTCTAGTTTCTTAATATTATGGTGGAAGAGATTGATATGATTTCAGTCCTTTTAAATTTGTTAAGACTTCTTTTGTGGCCTAACATATTGTGATGGTCTGAAAGCTTATGTCTCCCCGCATTTCACGTATTGAAACCTAATCATGAATGTGATGATATTAGGAGGTGGGGGCCTTTGAGAGGTGAGTAGGTCATGAGGGTAGAGCCTGATGAGTGGGATTGGTGCCCTTATACATGATGCCCTTGCTTCTTCCATTAGTAAGGATACAGTGAAAAGGCAGCTATCCAGGAACCAGTAAGTGGGCCCTCACCAAACAGCAAATTTGCTTGCACCTTGATCTTAGACTTCCCAACTTTCAGAACTGTGAGAAATAAATTTCTATTGTTTAAAATTGATCTAGTTTGTGGCTTTCATTATAGTGGCTCAAATGGGCTAACACATACGATCTGTCTCAGGAGAATATTCTGTGTATGCTTGAGAAGCATGTGTATTCTGCTGCCATTAGATGTAATTTTCTATATATGTATATTAGGTCCATTTGGTCTAAAGTGTAGTTGAAGTCCAAAGCTTCTTTGTTAATTTTTTTTTTTGCTTGGATGATCTATCCATTATTGAAAATGGGATAATGAAGTCCCCAACTATTATTGCATTGTCATCTATTTTTCCCTTCAGATATGTTAAATTTGCTTTATATATTTATATGCTCTGATGTTAGATGCATACATATTTATAATTGTTATATCCTCTTAAAGAAATTATTCCTTTATCATTATATAGTGACCTTCTTTGTGTTTTATTTCAGTTTTTGACTTAAGGTTTATTATCTAATATAAGTATAGCTACCTCTGCTCTCTTTTGGTTTCCAAAAGATAATGAAACATCTTTTCCCATTCCTTTACAATAAGCCTATTTGTGACATAAAGCTAGAATGAGTCTCTTCTAGGAAGCATACAGTTGGGTCCTGTTTTTTTTAATCCATTCAGCCACTCTGTCTTTTGAATAGAGAATTCAGTTCATTTACATTTAAAGTAGTTATTGATAGGTAAGGATTTATTATTGACATTTTGGTAATTGTTTTATGACTGTTTTGTCATTCTTGTATTTCTTTCCTTCTCTTTTGCTATCTTCCTTTATGATTTGATAATTTTTTTTCATAGTAGTATGCTTTGATTCCTTTCTCTTTCTATTTTGTGTGTTCACTATAGGTTTTTCCTTTGTGGTTACCATAAAGATTACATATAACATCTTATAGTTATAAAGGTTTATTTTATTTTATTTATTTATTTTTGAGTGAGAGTCTTGCTCTATCACCCTGGGTAGAGTGCAGTGGTGTCATCATAGCTCACTGCAACCTCAAACTCCCTGGCTGAAGTGGTTATCCTGCCTCAGCCGCCTGAGTAGCTATGACCACAGGTGTGTACCATGATGCTCAGCTAATTTTTTTATTTTTAGTAGAGACAGGTTTTCCTCTTTCTCAGGCTGGTCTCGAACTTCTGAGCTCAAGCAATCCTCCTGCTTCGGCATCCCTGAGTGCTAGGATTACAGGCATGAGCCACCATGCCTGGCCATAAAGGTCTATTTTAAGCTTATAACAACTTAACTTCAATTGTGTACAACAACTCCATACTTTTACTTTCTCCCACTACATTTTATGCTTTTAAGATTATGATTTATTTCTTTTTATATTTTGTATTCATAACAAATTATTGTAGCTATAGTTATGTTTAATACTTTTGTATTTTAACTGTTATGCTAAAGTTAAAGGTGATTTATACACTGTCATTACAGTATTAAAGTATTCTGAACTTGACTATACTTACTCTTATTTACCTTGACCAATGAGTTTTATACTTTCATGTTACTAATTAGCATCCCCTCATTTTGGCTTGAAGAACTCCTTTTATCATTTCTTATAAGGTAGGTCTAATGGTGATAAACTCCCTCAGCTTTTGTTTTTCTGGGAAAATATTTATCTCTCCTTTATTTTTGAAGGACAGCTTTGCTAGGTAAAGTCTTCTTGGTTGACGGTTATTTTCTTTTAGCACTTTGAATATATCATCCCATTCTCTCCTGTCCTGCAAGGTTTCTGCTGAGAAATTTTCTGATAGTATAATGAAGGTTTCCTTGTATGTGACAAGTCTTTTCTCATACTTTTGAAAATGTTTCTTTGTCTCTTTTCTTTTTGACAATTTGATTATAATGTGTCTCTGTGAAGCCCTCTTTAGGTTGATGCTATTTGGGAACCTTTGAGCCTCATGTACCTGGATGTTTACATCTTGCCCAAGATTTAGAAAGTTTTTAGCCATTATTTCTTTAAATAAATTTAATTTTCTTTCTCTCTTTATTCTCATTCTTAGACTCTCATAATGTGTATGTATGTGTGTGTGTGTGTGTGTGTGTGTGTGTGTGTGTGTGTGTGTGTATAGTTTTTTTTGGTGGTGACCCACCCATCCCATAAGCTCTCTTCATTCTTTTTTCCTTTTTTCTCCTCTGGATAATTTCAAATGACCTATCTTCAAGTTCACACATTCTTTCTTCTGCTTGATCAAGTCTGCTATCAAAGTTCTCTACTTCATTCTACAATGAATTAAGTTTTCATTTCATTCATTGTATCCCTGAATTTTTTTTTTATGATTTATATCTCTTTGTTAAACTTCTTGGTTTTTTTCATGTATTGTATTGTTTTTCTGATTGTTTAGTTGTCTGTGTTTATCTTGTAGTTTACCGTGCTTCATTAAAACAATTATTTTGAATACTTCTTAAAACAATTTGTAAATCTCCATTTCTTTGGGTTCAGTTACTGGAAAATTATTGTGTTCTTTTGGTGGTGTCATGTTTCCCTGGTTTTTCATGTTCTTCGAAGTCTTGCACTGCTATCTTTGCATCCAAATAGCAGTCACCTCTAGTCTTTACTAATTGGCTTTGGGAGGGAAATACCTTCACCAGTCAGTCCAGCTAGGGATTCTGTGGCTTTCTCAGACCTTTTCTATGGATGCACCCATGCCATCCCTCTTTTTCCCTCTTGGAGGGGAATTCTTAATATTGTATGCCTCCTCTCAATCTCACAGAATAACAGAAGGTGCTGAGTGCCTCTGTTTTTTTCTCCTAGGGTGGTGCCCTGGGGGAAAAAATCCTCAAGTTTATGTGCCTTCTCCCAATTTTGCAGAGGCAAGCTGGCTGACTGTGCATGCTCCCGAGCCATCTAAAAAGGCTTGCATTCACTGGCTATTGGGAGGAGGACTTGGGGAAGGGGACAAGCACAGGCAGCCAGTCACAGTGTGTTTGAGGGTGAGGCATGCAGAACACTGGGTGTCCCCATGGGCCTTTGAGATGGGCCTGCAGATGAGGCATCCCCAGTGACTTGTGAGAGGGCTACTTGATGGAGTTTGAGAAGATGGTTAATAGGGTACATGGCCCTTTCATGAGCTTCCAACCTTGGTTGCTGTGAATTCCTGTCTCTTCCTCGCTCCCTTCCTCTCCAAGCTACTCAGTCATTTTGATCCCTTCAGTATTCTGAGTGGAGTGAGAAAGAGTTGGGCTTCTTGAGCAGCATCCTGTACAGCTGGAGAAGCCAGGAGCTCACTCACTATGCTCTTCACTCCCCTGTGGGCAGAATCATGGGCCAAGAGGGTTTCTCTTGTAATTGAGCTATGCCGCCTCAGGGAAGGGATGATGTGGCTAAAATGAAACTGTTCTTCTTACCCTTTTTAATGCATCAATTCTTGGATTTTGGCTCCATGGCATGTTGGAACTTCTCCATGGACTCCCGGACTCTCAGAAAGGTACTCTTGTCCATGAGTGATTGTTTAAATTGGTGCACTGTGGGGAGATGAGGGTAGAAAACTCCTATATTCCTCCATTTTGCTGATATCACTATCCTGGAAGACTTAACATGATGCAGATGGCAATATTCTCCAAATTCCTTTACAGATTCAAAGTAATCTCTATAAAAATATCAACTGCCTACCTTTTTTTTATACGAAAGGAGAGCCTGATCCTGAAATGTATATGGAAATGAAAGGAACAAAATAGCCAAAATAATCTTGAAAAAGAAGGACAAGTTGAAGCACTCACATTTCCCAATTTTAAAACTTATTACAAAGCTACAGTAATCAAGACACTGTAGTACTGACATAAGGATAGACATATAAATCAATGAAATATAAATCAGAGTTCAGAAATAAACTCATACATTTATGACCAATTGATTTCAACAAATGGCCATAATAATCCAAAATTGAAACAATCCAAATGATCATCAAATGATTAAACAAAACATAACATATCCATACATTGGAATATCACTTGACAATAAAAGGGAATGCAATATTAATACATGATATAACATAGATGAACCTCAAAAACATGCCAAGTGAAAGAAGCCAGTCACAAAAGACCACATATTTTATGATCCCATTTATATGACATGTCCATAATATGCAAATCTATAGAGAAAAGTAGACTAGCGGTTACCTAGGATTTAGGAGTGAGTGAGGGGAGAGTGGGGAGGGATCTTTTTTGGGGGGGGGATGATGAAATTGTTATGCAATTAGAGTACAATTATACAATTAGATTACAGTGATGGTTGCACAACTCTGCAAATATACTAAAAACCGTTGAGTTGTATACTGTAAACAGGTGAACTTCATGATAGATTATATTTCAATAAAGCTGTAAAAAAGCTGAAAAATAATTCCTTATCATCCATGTCCCCTAATCTCCTAGGTATGAATGGTTACTCCACTGAGATTTCAGGTTAAATATGGGTAACTCAGATACTTAATTGTTTCCCATTCATACCAAAAGGTCCATAACTGTAAGAAAGGCACAGCTACCCCACTATGGAAACTATACACTATACTTATTTATTCCACTAAAAATTTTAAGCTGCTCTTTCTCTGTATTATCTTCATGTTATATGATAGAACATTTGTTTTTTTCCAACGAAATAATTCCTAGGTGCTCATAAGCTCCCTTCATTCCCTTTCCCTTTTCTCACTCTTGCTCTCACTCTATCCTTTAAGGCAACATTCATTTCCCAAGCATTAAAATCATCTTTACGAAAACTTACTCTTGCTTTTTACTATGATGGTGTCATCTGTACCCTCCTTGAGTCATTAGAAACACACTGAACATTAATTATATACCAGCCTACATGATTACCATTGATGATCCAAAGATGAATGATCCAATTTCTGTCTTGAAGAAACTCTCAATCTAAGGGAAGTGATAGATATGTGTACATGCATTCAACTAGTACATGACAACAGAAAACAATGCAACAGGTACAGGAGGGGAGTATAATTAATTTCAATAGGAACATATGGGAAGGCCTCCAAATTCAAACAGATTTTTGTAAATCTATCATATTGTCAGTTGACTTCAAAGTTTTACAAGATATCATGAATCAAATTCCAAAGTTAAAGAGCAAAGTATAGGACTTTATAGTTGGTCCCTGTTCATAAAGAAGCCTATTAACTAATTTTATATTCATGTGGAATCTATAAATATTAATAGAATTAGGTTGTAAGCTGGAATTCTAATAAAAAGAACCAAAGGAATGTGAAGATAAAAATTGAAACCAACTTTTAAAGGAGTGGATATTTCTGAATCACAATATGAAAAACTCTTTTATAGCCCCAAACCCCAAAATAAACAAAAACCAAATCAAACCAAACCAAATCAAAATACTTTTTATCTCCAAATAAAGTGATAAATATAGTATCTTTTAGGCTTGGTCTTCTCACTCATCTGTAGGATTCCTCCACAATCCATGTTCACTCTGATGGAGCTACCCTCTAAGACACTCAGAACCAAGAAGCAAGCTTGGGTGTGTGGCATCATGCTCAGAGGAACTTTGACTAGTTCTTTCGTTAGTGGTGCCACTGTCTACTTTCTGTTGCACATTTTGATGTGGTACTTGGGCATTATATGAATGAGTCTCTCCCGAAACTTGGAATCCTGAGTCAACTTTTGAGATTTTTGGTGAATAAGGCATCACTCTGGATCATCCCAACCCAACAAGCAAAACAAAGTGAGATGGAAAGTGAAGTGCTTCTTCCTCAGGATCTGAAGTCATGAACTTCCTTATATTGCAACTGATGATACATCTCCCCGATTTTGGTCTCCTTATGCCTTGACATCAATTAACCTCCTGGTCCTTCACATTCAGCTGATTTTCCTAAATCAATCATCACTGTTTCCAGGTGAATCTATCTGGCACCAGTAGCCTATTTGATTGGCCATTGCATCCATACAGGGCACCTGTCATCATCTTCATTCTCAGTTAGACTCTTGGTCCTGCTTCTTCTTATACAGCTTTGTTCAACCCAGAATGACATCTCCTTCTTAGGAATCTCACTTTCCAATTTTCTATCATGCACTTGGTTCATGTTTGTTTAGTGCATGAATAAAATGATTCTATCACCTTTTAGGATTTATATAAAGATGAACAGAACAGTTGTTTTATACTTAATTTATTAGTCAGTTGTCTGTAAGTTATATTACTGTCCTTAGGACTCAAATAGAATGGGTAAAATTCCAACTTTAAAAACGTGCAGGATGAGAGAAAATGAAATTTGCTACTATCTTTTAATGTCTTTAAAGTGATAGGCAATAAGAAAGCTGCCAAAATCAGAATCAATCTAAAAAAATTATTTTTTTCTGGGAGTGATTGAAAGGGAGCATAAAAAGATGTCAGGCTGACAGATGGATGACTGCTATTTCAGATTTGCAACCAGAAAACAAGGCCAGGCTGCGGATCTTGGTGTGAAATTGCAAGTCTTCTATCTATTTCAGGAGATCACATTGGAACAACTTATTTTATTTCCCAGTCATCCCCCACTTCTCTTACATACACAGCAGCTGCTATACCTGATGAGATCCGGTCAAGGACAGTGTTAGAGTTATATTCCTCCAGACTTTCCTTTCCCCAGCCGTTTTTTTTTTAAAGTGTAACAATTTTTAAAAGCTGAGAGGCTTGTAGATATGTGTTGCTCTACGGTAAAGAGGTAATTCCTAAGACTGGGTTGTATCATTGAAAGGTAAGATATTGAATACTGTCTAGCACTGTCCAGCATCTCCTCCTAGGATCATCTTTCCTCTGGGTGATCTCACTCCCTACATCTCTTTATTCAGGGATAAATTGCTGCTTTTACTCAGATTGCCTGCCTTGGGCATTCTTTCATTTTCTGACTATTTCCAAATGAGCCTCCTTCCATCAAAATTTATCTTTTATATTTCCTGACTCCAATAACAAGAGATATGCTAGGTCTAAGCTCACACTGGGTTTTAATATTTGAGAACCTGCTTTATGTATTTCTGCTCCAGAGTTATTTTCATTTAAACAGATGGCTACTGAAACACATTGCCTTAATGTAATATAATGTATGTAAGAGTAGAAATTTAGACCGTGCGGCAAGATGGTATTGTCCCATCTCAAATCACACTACAGTGGTGACTATTCTGCTTATAAATAAAGCTGGACTTATGCTTTGATCTTTAAAAATAAAAGCCTATATTCTACTTCAGTAGTTATTTTTTATATCAAATGCCAGTTTGATATTATGTTTCCTGAATATTATATTTTCTCACTCACCTTGACACTCAGATAATTTTATATATTTTAAATATCCTTTGTATTTATAGTCTGGTGTTTTGGTATGAAGCATTGCCAGTGTTTCATCTTGAATCAACAAAGTTAATAGCACAATCACAAAATGGATGTAAAATTTTACAAGCAATATTGTCTTCTTTCATTTTCTGAAATAAACTAATTTAAAAGCCATCAACCACGATAATCTAGCACACTATCACCAAAGGGCAGTCAAGAGAGTGTGGTTCTAGTTCCTTTTTGTTCACTAATTACTGGTGTGTCATTGAGAAAATGACATCACTGCTCTGGGTTTCTAAACATTGTGAGTTGGATTCAGTGCTTCTTGAAATTTTTAGGTCCTAGATCCTTTTGAGGTTTAGATGAAAGCTATTATCCATCTGTCTATCACACACATAAACACACACAATTTTTGCATATTTCATTTATACCATCTGTTGTGGTATTATGGTTGTCAGTATTGGCCCAGGTTTGGATTCTACCTTCACCACTTCCTAGTTCTGCAACCTTGGGAAAGTTACTAAGCTTCTCAGAGCTTTAGTTCCTTATCCATTAAATGCGGAAAATAACACTTACTTCATAGGGTTATTGCCAATTTTAATATATGGAAAAGTACTTAGCTCAGTGTCTGGCATATAGCTGGCCTTCAATAAATAATAAGTTAAAAAAATTCATGAAGTCAAAAATACAACTGGATTTAATGATCTCTAATGGTATTCAATTTTAAGTCCATATTTACCAAGCAAACATTGTAGAAGATTGTTTTTCAAAATATTCTTTGGGGAAACAATCAGCAGAAGTGTTCCATTCAACAAGTTGGGGAAGCCCTGCCGGCTGGATCTCCCTCTTTCAGATTTACAATGTTCATAACATGTTAAAAGCCCTGATGAGTCCCAAAATAAAGAAATCATGCAAACTCGGCTTATCTAAACATTTCTCAAACATTTCATTGGGTTACCCACTTTCCTTCCCAATCCCTATTAATTTCTCCAAGAATTAATGTTCCTGGACATACTTCAGGAAATGCTCTTTGGTCTGGTATTTTTTTTTCCTCCTTGAAATCTCATCTTCCTTTAGGAATTGCTTCCTCAATTGATCAGAGGCCATTGTGTACAGAGGACATTGGTATTGCTGGAATATTGAAGCACATATAGAAATAGCTATGCAAGATGGATGAAGTCAGTGTATGTTTTGTCCGTGTTGACAAGGCCTAAAACACAGCCCAATCAATCAATCAAAATTCTTTGCACACTGAACACCAACTGCTAATTACGCTTGCAGTCAAATGTAACAAGAGGTTCCTTAACAAGACCGCAGTCTCACACCCTGAAAATATTGAATATGATACTTCGAATAGTTCTTTATCCACAGAGATGCCTGAGATGGCTGCCACCTATTTAGTTATTTCATCAAAGTATTTAACTGAGATCTGTGGAAAGCAATTTGGAAACTATAAATAGTTACTGAATTGAGGCATCTGGGGTATCATTCTGGCATTGGCTCTGGAAATTTGGTGTGGAAATTTGACTAATCATGTCAGATTAGGGATACCCATTTCATACCAAATATCCAGTAGCTGGATATCCAGTAGCTGGACTCAAATCTATCAAACACTCAGAAAATTTCAAATCCCTTCTCTTTCAGGCAATCCAGACCATAAAAGAATTTTGCTACCTTCCTTTCGGTCTCTTTTTCTAGATATACATAGTATTTCTGCGCTAGTGACCCTAACTGTTACCAGAATCTTGGACTACAGTGGCAGAAAATAAAATACATAGATTTTTAAAAGTGAGAAAAAAGCTTCATACAAAAACCCATAAAAACAAAATACAACTCGGTGAAGAGAAGAAAGTTAGCTCTGGGGTTAAAAGAATTGAATATTCCACCCCCCCCATAAACGTTTTAATGTTCATATGAATTATTATACATCTTTTATGGGAAAAAAAAAACTTGACCTAAAAGAGAGAGAAAATTCCAAAATTCTGTCATATACAAACAACTTATCTTGGAAACAAATAACTCCACCCTACAGCTTAGCAAAATAACTGGGTGAATGTTCTTCTTTTCCAAAGAATTCTAAATGACCCACAAAGAGTATTTGTTTTAGCATATGCTTATATTTTACAGGTGATTTCAGGACAGGATTTCCAATAAATGCTTTCCGTGGGTAAAATTTTCACATTAAAAATGTACATTAAGGCAGACACTTATTCCTAGCCACTTTTCAGCCTCAGCATTCTACAGATATCAGTTGAAATTGCTTTTATGTTTTTACCAGTTGCTCAACAGGGTTTTGTTCCATCAAAAAGGCGCACAAATAAAAAGAATATTTGAAGTGACTCACACTACATCATAGCTGGAAACAACAAAACATTTTAAAGGTCTTTTGTATAACACATTGCGAGTCACCAGCTGTTTTTCTGATCCATAGAGCAAATCCTGTACTGAAAGGCTGCTGCCCAGAAGGCATGAGCTGACATTGATTTGAATCCACCAGTTCTCCCGGTGGATCAGATGGCATCTCAGCTCTGGAATCAGTATTGCTATCACATACTCATCTGTCGCCTCATGGGACAAGAGCTGCAAGAAATATGAAGGGAAATTGCTCCCGTTAGGGGATAGCTACATTTATTTCTCTTTAAAAAAAAAAAAAAGCCACTACCTATAATGTGCATGTTAAAATGATGCCTAACTGTATAAAAATAATCTATCTTCTTTTGCCCAAATATTAATACTCTCAATAGAATGATATATTATTTCTGCTTCCCAGCCCTATTTGTAGCCTTTCTTGAAGCTGAGCTAACCATGTTGTTTTCAAGGCTGTGTAGAAGTGTTTTGTGCTCTAAGAAACTCATACCCAAAGACAATTCAGAGCGGCTGCCCCTTCTGCCTTCATGTCTGTTTCTATCCTCATGAGTTTACCCACCAAAACAAGGATCCTTGCATTTTTATTTATTTCCAATTTCCAGGATAGTCTTAATTTGAAAGACTGAAACCATTTTAGAGAAATCAATGTCAAATTTGAACTCATTTTCTAAGCCAAAAATAAACTGGCTTGACTTAATGGAAAGCAGTGTCATCCTTCTAAGAGTTCATTAGCCCTCTGCCTTCGTTTCTTCACATTAACAGCAGGACATTGACTTCCAGTAAACGTTTGTGAAGCTCAGTGATGCAAAACAACCTGACTTAACATGAGGCTCACAAAGAAAGCACAGTCCTCAACTCAAATCACAAACATATCTACTTCATCCATCCATCCACCCACCCATCTATCCATCCAACAAATATTTACTGAATACCTGTTGTGTACAGCCATGAATAGACAAGCTGTTACAGAGCCTACCATGTAGGAGGGAGGTGGGATTGTTTATATGACGTGTTACCCTAAAAGCACTGTGATTTGGTGACAATCACTGCTGCTGTTTCTACAAGGTTTCCTTTAATTCTAAGATTTGCTCAGTATACTCTATGCCATGAAAATATTCAGGAACAACATCTTTGATTTAGGAATATAAAATATATTTACAAAAGCAAAGATGACATTTGGCTCATAAGATACAGCCTGTCAAATGTTCATAAACAGAAAAGTATCTTACAAGAAGAATTCATAAATATACTTAATATATGATAATACTAAATACAGTGACGGAAGCATAAAGAAAGATGATGTCTGCATGACAAATTGTTGACCAAGCTGTTCATTCAGAAAAAAGTAAAATACATTCTCATGGGTCTTAGACCATAAAGAAAGATGGCATTAAATGCAAAGCTTGTTTAGTAAAAAATAAATTCAGTCATCATAGTAGCAAGCGCCACTTGGGAATAACAGGTCATTAGAAGCTTTTAAGATTCTCATAACAGATGACATTCCCTTAGGTCCCTTTCAATCACAATTCGGTCCCAATCATTCTTTCTCCTGGGCTGTTTTTTAAGTCAGTAGGCTGCAGTATAATATATCTTGACATCATAACCTAAAATATCAGATCAGCTCAATTGTTATGCAAGTAATGTTGCTCTGTAAATGACTGCTGGGAGATAGGACGCTACCAAGTGAAGAGGAAAATGCGAGCCACGTCCACTCCCTGCTACCTGTGGCTTAATCTGAAATAACATCTGTGAAGGGACATGTGACACTCCGATCCGACAATGCATCTGATGTGCAAAAGTCTCTGTAATGAAATTTCTAGTACGAGGGAATCAGGACACAGAAGCTTCTGCCTCTGCCTGTCCATACCTCACCACCCCACCTCTGCCCAACTCCCTTGAAAATCAGCATTTCACTCTGTTCACTCAAATTGGGATTCTAATATCAGGGATATTTTTCTCCCAAAGGGACAAAATTATTTAAACCCACTTATGGCCTCAAGAAAGCTAATGATGAAACATTTATCTCTTTGCAACCTCCATTCGAACAAGTATTTAATTCAAAAAAGTACATTGTCTAATTAGTATCCATGAGTATTGATACTCATGAAGTATAATCTTTTGGTTTTTCCTTTTTTACAAATTATCCTGGGACATCAAAAACTGTGTGGAACACAGGAGTTGCTGGGCAAATGATTCATGCTGTGAGACAAAATGATGATGAAAGAATCTTGGAGGAACAGACTCTGGGGAAATATCTCCCAGTGCACATACCCAGAGCATGTCTGTGTCTACTTCTAAGGATCTTCTTAGGATAAAAACACTGAAAAAAACCCCCTACATGTGTATGGATGCCAAGATAGCAGGAGAATTCCTTGGAAGTCTTGTGTCTCCTCCATTCCTCAGCATGCACTGCCAACATGCCTTTGTCCCCGATAATGTGTCTATTATCAGCAACCACTCCCTGTATATTAATAAGAAGATTCAGGCTGCCTGACTGCTAAACGAGGCTCGAATTAGTTACAGCATTATATAAGCCCCCATTTTCATATTTATCACAGCATAAGGTTTCAGAATCACCTGGTGCAGAGTAGGCACTTGATAAAATGATCATCATTTTTGAAAGGAAAAAGGCTGGAAGATGGAGCCTAATGCAGTGTTTTATGCTGCAGCCATCACAGGATCTAAGCTGAAGTACCTTAATAATGTGGTCTAATTCTGCTGTGTCTCAACAGGCTGTTGCCATGGTCTACCGCATCTCCAGGCATAAGCTGGCATAATAAAAGGGCCTATGATTGGGCCCCTTGAGAGGTTGTACCCTCAGGTCTTATTTCAGGGAATGAATGAAAGAAATGAATGAGTGAGTGAATGAATGAGTGAATGATGGATGTCATTGTGGCATGCATTGCTCTTAATCACAGCTGGCAAAAGGTGGGGGTAGGGGGGCGAGGTTTTAGGGCTAGCACGTTCCATTGGCCAGAACTCAAGTATACAGGACTCATGGTCTGTGTGCCCAGGAGGAAACCGGAATGGGTTCAATGACCAGCCAGTCAGTCTCTGCCACTAGGAGCAAGGATTGAAACGTCCAGCTGCTCTGGCTGCATGGTACATGGCCCCAGCCTTCCTCGGACTCTGCCCCTCAGTCTTACTCCTGCTGCTGCCCTCCCGACTCCACCTGCAGTGTCTGTGAACAGTCTTGTTTCCTGGAAGACCAGAAGGGTCTCCTAGAAGAGTACTGGCCCAGCAGGCTTGGATCGGGTTTCTTTCCTGTTCCACTCCATTCTACAGTTCCACAAGGGCATGCTTGGCCCTGCCTCCCCGCTTCCAGGTCCTTGTTCTAATTTCAATGTCAGGAGCAAGGTCTGTGTCCTACTCATGTGCCTGAATCCAGACATGAGCTCCTACCTGGGACCCAGGCCCTCTGGGGTCAGGGTTGATCGGCCAGGGGCCCTTCAGGAAACAAAAAACACATGCAAACTGTGTAGTGCAAGGAGTTCAACACAGAGACTATTGACAAAGGATGGGAAAGGTGTAAGAAAACATAAGAAATAGTGCAGGGGCTGAGCCAGGAGGGACAAGAGGAGAAGTGGGAAGAGGACCCTGTGGGGAAGGAGCTGAGGGAATAAACCTCCCTCCTCACTCTCCCTCCACCACTGATCCTCTGTGGCTTCCACTGGAAAAAGGCAACAGCAACCCAGAAGCCAAGGGGGTCCTTTGATCCTGTCCTGAGCAGAGAGCAAAGACGGGTGGAGAGCAGATCTGGAGGAGCAAACAAGCCACACGGTCCCCTCCTCTGGGTCTGAGCCCTGAGGTCCTTTTACCGCAGCCCCATTGCCATGGCTGAGTTGCCACTGCCGGCTGCCAGACCTTTGCCAGCCTGCTGGGCTCCAAACAGGTGCTTCCAGACATCCCTCCCTAAAGCCACCTGCCTATTTACCTGGGACCCCTCCGGTCCCCTGTTGAGAAGAACAGTTCCTGTAAGACAGGTGCATTTGATTTCTAAGCAAGCACAACACAGTGCAAAGATCATGGGCTTTGAGGTCAGGAAGACATGGGTTTAAAATGCCCATTTGTCATCTTTAGCTGCATGACCTTGGCTGATTTAGATTCTCTGAACCTCCTCTGTAACGTAGGGCTAATAAAACCCATGTTTCCAATTGGACGGGATCATTTGGAGAATCAGATGAAGAAGTCGGGGTGAAAGCAATTTATAAACTTTACAATATTACACAAAGCCAGGGTGGCATCATGTAAGTCTGGAGGATGAGGCCAGTACGATGCCACCATGCATAGATGCAACATGTTTTTAAAAGCACACAGTAATTTTTTTCCTGGATTTTATCAAGAGGATTTACTGATTTCTTTTCATTGCTATACCAGCTTCCATCTTTACATAAACCCTGGCAGACCATATGGTGTGTTATCCAGGGTTCTGTAGTTTGCCATTCCTAAAATTTCCTGTCTAAACAGCTATGCCCATTCTGTTATCCCAAACAGCATTGTCATGGTGCCATGGAAACTGGTCTTTCAAGGAAATATCCTGAACCATCGGGCAGCGGCATACATCATAATTACCACTTGGGACTCTATGTTCAGAGACCCATGTGACTCTTCCTAAGTCCACAGCTCTGTGTAACATTCCTGTGGTCAGAAGCTACAGTGTTCTATTAGGTCATACTGTTTGTCCTCAGCGAGGAGTTTTCTTAATCTCCCCGAGACCCGACTCACATATCTGCCACTAAGGAAAAGGAAGTGGTAGGGATGGCATCACTCCCTCAGATTAGAAGGACACCCAAATTGTGAAAGCTGAGTGGGGAGTCTTGACAACAAAGAAAGAGGGAGATCAGAAATTCCCATTGCAGGGTGTTTTCCTTTGCATTTAGTATGTGTTCAGAGATGACAAGAATATCAAGGTTTTCAATTTAAATTCTTTCTGAAACTGCAGAACAGGATTATGAAGAGAGATTTTTGAGAAAGCCAAGTCCCTTCAAACTCTCACCTCGCTATGTTGCAAAGTGCTCCCACCAGCATCTCTGCATCCCAGGAACTGAGCAGGAGGAGGTCTGGCCAATTATTCTGCCCAACCCAAGACCAATAGATTCTTAAATCCTCACCCAATGTTGCTTTACTGAGATGACTGATTTGTAGAGCAGATCTTTTGAGGATGCATGACTATAGTAAGGGCTCGGACCTTTGTTCCCCAGGTTTTCAATTATCTCAGTCTCTTTCTCTCTTTTTCTTTTCAATTTTACACCATCATTTCCTGATCTATAAGTAAAATTCCCTTTCATAAGTCTCCTGGGGATACTCAAACACTCCATCCTTGTTAGACTTGACCACTCCTCTTCTGACTCTAACACAGATGGCGTTGCTTCCCCATCTCCCTTCAGACTACCCTGTCATTCTCTGCTCCTTCTGTTATCACCGATCGTTCTTGAACCGTGTCTTGAACAATGCCCCCTCCTCCCCTCAATGTGGAATGGATCGCAAGAGCCTTGATTCGTGTCCCTCCGCATTTTCCTCCCGTATGTTCCAACCTAGAAACGCCACCCCTCCACAGCCACCACCGTCTCTGCTTTCTCTGGCTTCACTGCTCACGGGTCACCTGGCCCCCAGTGGCATTTGCAGCCCCAACTGGGGTCCTGCCCTTGTAGGAATTTTCCAAGTGGAGGTGTTCGGGGGGATCCACTGAGGTGCCTCCGTTGCTATTTCTTCATCCAGAAAAGGAAAGAATTGAAAACTTATTACTATTTAATGTATGATTTGGCAGTACTACCTGTTAGTGGTTTGTAAGTATATAGAACTTGTTTATTGAATAAGACAGATTTGATACAGGTGGAATTAAACAAGGACTGAATGTATTTTCCTAGCACTGCCTTCTGGCAAGCTCTTTGAACTATCCCCTGCACCCAGGGGAAATTTCGGCCAGGTCCCACACCTTTTCCAGGCACATTTCTGACGTTAAAGGGCTTGTCTAGCAGCTAATGGTGCCCAGGGCTTAGCAGAACACAGCAGAGAGGAGGGTGCGGTGGTGAGAACACTCACTGTTTCCCCTCTGGGCTCTTCCATTCCTCCCCTGGAGCTTCTCCTGCCTCTTCAGGCTTGGATGGGGAAGAAAGGAGAGAAAAGAGCCTTCTTAAGACTCCCCTTCTCTATGAAACAAGGACAATGAACACCTATTCAGGAAGCACATACTAGGTACCAATAAAAATGATGACTTAAATGATTTTGTTTAATTCTCCTAACAATCCTAGAAGATAAGTATTCCCATTCCCATAGACTGCTCATCGTGCTTAAGTAACTTGCGCAGGGTCCTCTGGCTGTTAGTGCTGGAATCCGAATGTAGTCTGAAAACCCCAAATGCCGCACTCCTTCCAGATTGTCGCGATGCTTCCAGACCTACCGTAACCCGTACTCTCCATCTGTTCTTCTTCTGAACCATATTTCCCGTCACATACTCCCTGGAGTACATCGCCCTCATTGTTGTTTAACTTTGTATGTGTACTTGTCTCGCAGAGCGCGTGAATATGCCCCCTCCTGCTTCCGTGGAGCCAGCCCAGTGCTCTTCTCTCACAGTTATGTGAGGGGCAGAGACCATGAAGGAAACAGAGAGTGGTTAGTGAACTGTAAGGAGAACGTGAAGCTTGGAGAAATAGAAAGGTTTGCAATGGAGAAAATAATCCATACATTCAAGCAATGCAGAGAAGAAAGATAAGAACTCAAAACTGTCTACTGGATTTCCCAATTATGAGCAATACTTATTTGTGATTTTAGTGCAAGAAGCTTTTGTGTGCTGTCGGGAGTAGAACCCAGATTCCTGTGGATTTGGAAGTCGATAAGAGGTGAGAAAATGGAGACAGCAAGAGCAGAATACTCTTTCTGAAAATTTATCTTTGAAAAGTAGAGGAAAGAAATTGCATAGCACCTGAAGGGATATATTTTTAAGGATGTGGCATTTTTAAGGATAGGAGGGAAAAAAGGAAGGAAGGAGTGGAGTGAAGGAAGGAAGGAAGGAAACAAGGATAGAAGGAAGGAAGGAAGGGAGGGAGGGAGAAATACATGGTATGTGGTGATATTTATAACAGATTTTTTTTTTTTGCTCATGTTTCTAAAATCCCATGAGATACTTGCCCTGGGATTACTGTGACTTAGAATGGTACTGAATATGAGACTGTTCAGCAGTAAAGTTGTTCCCACCACCGTCTGCCCCAATCTCTCCGATTAAAAAGACTTGAACTTTTTAAATTTTCCTAAAAACACTGTATGCAATAGACGTTTCTTTTGTATGTTTGTTTTTGGTTTTTGGTTTTCATAAACCTTGAAAAGGGGACCTCTGACCTGCTGAAGCAGGTGATTGGCAACCAGTGTTTCCAGTGAACTCAGGAAAAAGTGCCCAGCCTGCAGGCCACGGCAGGGAAGAAGTTAAATACCCCTGAGAGTTCTGAGTAGTGCCCAGGAGTGTGGGACCAGTTCTCTCTCCTCTGAGTGTCCAGCACTGTTAGAGGAACATGAAGAGCGGAGTTGTGGAGCTGGATCATCTGTGATGTGGTGTAATTTACCAGTTGCCTTGTTTAAAACGTAACAGAGGTACAGGAACCGGGAGTTTTATACGTGTTGTAAGCATGCGATCTATCATCTGGTGTCCACACAGTGTGTTTAAAGGGCCCTGGAGGGATGGAATCCAAATTCTGATGTCATTACCTCTTCAACACGCCAAAGGTTAAAGCGCTACATCTAATGTAACTTTGCAGTTTTATATGGCAAGATGCTGGAGGTAAGTTCCTTAACAATTGCTCTTTGATTTAAAGATGGAAGCGTTTGCTTAGGGCCCTGACTTGGTCTCCAGCAGGACCAGCTGCATCAGTGAAACACAGGCAGTGACAGATGCTTATTAGCACAAGGATCTCTCCCAAAGGGCTGGAGGAAGCTCACCAGGTCCACACATCGAACCAGAATCAGTGAATCCCCAAAGTTTAGAGGTTTCCAACACCAGAGGGCAAGGGGACTAATGGCAGAAAATCAGGGAGCAAAGGTCAAAAAGCTGCAGGCAATGCAGTCCCAGTTTATTAAAGAGCCTCTAATTAGGAATCTGTCTGGTGAAAGTGCACACAGGCATGGCAGTCAATATCTCACACTGCCATGCTGTCACCAAGAAAAACACCACAAAACGCAAACAATTCAAAAAATGTGAAAAGAAAGAACTCCTCTCCTCCCCAAACTCCACCCCAGAGAACTTCAAGCTCCTGGGGGTGTGGGGTGGGGAAAGTATATGTGTGTGGGGAGGTCTTTTGTGGTCAAATCAGGCCTTTTTTGGTTAGTTCAGGCAAGAGGATTTCCTGAAATCAAAATATTTCTCGGTTGTTCAGCTTCTTGGACATTTTCTATGCAAATAATGTTGACAGCTTTTAATTTTTAAAATAAACTCTAAGAACTTAGAGCCATGAGGGAGTTTCCAACAGTTCCCTTACTGGTTGTTATCCTGAAGCAAGAGATAGCAGAGCATCAGGGAACATGCTCTTATTCCAAAATGCTTCTAAATGCACTGGGTTGAATGTGTGTGAGTGTGTGTGTATTTACACACACATCTACACACACTATTTCCTCTAATTGCAACTTAGGAAGAATCAGTCCTAGGTAGAAAACTACAGGAGAAATTAGAAATGGATATAAATCATTTTTGAAATAAAATGCTAACACAGGAATCAAATGAGTACCCAGAAAAGCAAGCATTTCTCACCGCAGGAAGGCAAGTAAGCATCTTTGAATACCAAGACAGATGCCAGGTGATTAATTAGAAAAAGCCTCGGAGAAATGTTTAGAAAAATGTCTAATGAAAATACTTTACATCTGCAAAGAAAGAAAGGTGAGGGTGGCAGCGCATTCGTGCCATGATCCGCTGGGCCAGGCTGCTGGTGGAGCGAGGCCAGAGATGTTACCAATGGAGGCATCCCAAGAAACAGTCAAGAAAGCACATGGGACTTTCGTTATTGCCACTGCCTTTGTTTCTAAGGGAATGAGAACAAGGTTGGGGTTGAATCACAGAGGAAAACATTATAGCACAAAGTTATATCTTCAAACTTTTAATAGACATAGTAGAAATACCAATGGAATGGAAAAACATAAGAAAAATGTATAACACAAGTTGCTGTTGAATAATTAAGGCCAAGGGTAAACAGAATAAATGAATACACTGCCAACTATTTTCAATAAAAAATATTCTGACATATAAAGTTGAATGCACATGGCCTCAATACTGTAAGAGGGAACTCTTTTTGGAATACAACTTTAAAAAAATATAATTTAAACAATACTGTAAGAGGGAACTTTAAAAATTATGTATTTTGTAAGAGGCGAAGTTTTCCGAAGAAATCCCTCAACTTAAGATGTTTCTTAATGGCCTGAATTCCAGCTGGCCAAGTGTGCCAGCAGCCCAGTCAGCAACCACACGACATGGAGACAGAGGTGTCTATTTAAGGCTCTCAAACAGTCTGAAGTTCCAGAGACCTAGAGCTTCCCAGTCCCATTTCCAAGGTGTTCTTGTGGGGGTGGATGTACCAACTGCTCTGAACTCTGTGCATTTGGAAGCCACACCTGGCTCAAGCCTCACTGCTCCATGTCTTCCCAAGGCGACAGAGGACGGGAGATCCCAAAAGGCCCAGTACCCAGTGGCACCCAGCAACAGCAACATGACATGGCTTTCAGCAGATCAAATGGACCTGCTTACTGGCAGCTGTAACGAGTATATTTCGGAGCATGTCAAGAAAATTTGGCCGGCTAGTATTAAAAATGACATTATCTTGAGAGTTGTATGGAGATGTAAAAGTACCATAGCACTTTGGTTCTTTGCTATATTTTTCTTTAAAACCAGCCCCAAAGAGCAACAAATATACATAGGCCAGAATTTGAGCATTATGCAGACTTCCAATAAAGGTTGCATGAACTAAAAAATGAATCTTTTATTTGATGAAACAAAGGTTAGGTCTTTGAAGTCTACGGGAAACTCACTTTCACGTGCTGGGATACATAGAGCTAGGCAGACTTGTACTGAATCCCAGTCGTAGAGTTAAATTACTAAAATAGCACATTGGCATTTGGTAAAAAAAAAAAAAAAAATCGCTACAAAGGATTTGAAGACTTGGGGTCAAGTACACATAATTTTGGTCCTCCCTGACGTACGGAGCTTTCCTAACAGAAGGTCTGTCTGTGAGGTCTCTGGCATGAACGGTGGCCATTGCAGCATCTCAGGGTGGTGAGAGCACCGAGGGACAGCAGTGACCAGCCTTTCTCCTAAGAAAGGTGTGTCCCTTGATCTGGCCATGACATTGTTCAGCTCCATACCGCAGACAGGCTAGTTCCTTCTGGCAGTCAAATAAGAGGACCCTAAGGCTAAGAAGAATCATCAGAAAATAACTGCCACTGGAAAAACTGGTAAGCAGTAGCATAATCCTTCTCCTATCTCACCCTCCTTTTGGGGGCTGGTCAGGAAATACAATCCAAATATCACTTTTCTCTTCAACTTAACTGAATTATATATTTTATTGCCCAGTGGCTTAGACAATAAATGTTACTGAAAGAACTAATTTAAGATCTGAATTTATTTGAATGAGTCTTTGTAACACTGCAGCAGACGTGAGTCTGCTTAAACGCAACCTGTACTTAGTAAGAATCTCAATGACGTCCCAATCATTTTGGATTGCGAGACAAGACAATCTTTAAATCACATGAAGAGAAGGAGGAAGCCGGAAGAAGGGGGAAGAAGGAAGCAGGCTTGTTTGGCTCTGGACGTGTTTTCCACACACACGCAGCCCTGGAGGGCGGGGTCACGGCACGGGATTAATAACTGACGGCTGTTGTTAACTCCCGTGGAAGAGCAGATAACCTTCCGTGGGATCCACACCCAGATACTGGGCAGCAGAGTAATGAGTCCCCCTGGAATGAAAGCTCCGGCCTTCTTTGTTGTAGCTATCGATCTACTGTAGAGTCCTGATGTGATTTAGATGAGGGAGGAAGAGATAATGGCATTGATTATTCTATTTAGGAAGCAGACTAAGACAGAGCTCAGGTACAATACAAGAACAGAGAAAAAACCCCACTCAATCATCCCTTGTCTTTTCTTTGCTGTCCAAGGCAACACAGGGTGGCCATGGTGACAGGGGAATACATCTTGATAAACACGTACCTTTGAATTTCAGGAACACTTTGGTGTAACAAAACCATAACATTGCTTTTGCTGTTCTGGCTTTTTATTAATCACGGATCTCAGTCCTAAGACAAAACCCTGGGTTGTCGTAGTCCAGTGAGGTGAGCTTGAGGGACAGAGGACTCACCCAGAGAGAAGAAGAGTCTTCCCCAATTGACATCTGACTTTCTAACTTCATTAGGTCAACATTTCTTTGATTCAAAACTGGATTCCGTAAAGTAATTGTCTTAGTCAGTTCAGGCTGCTCTAACAGATTACTATACACTGGGTGGCTGAAACACATTTACTTCTCACAGTTCTGGAAGCTGGGAAGTCCTAGATCAAGGCACCAACAGATCGGTGTTTGGCAAGTGTTTCTTCTGCTCCCTGGTTTGCACATGGCTGGTTGTATCCTCACATGAGAGAGAGAGAGAGAGAGAGAGAGCACACAAGGAAGTTGTCCTGTCTCTCTCATAAAAGCCCTAATCCCATTGATGAGGGCTCCACACTCATGACCTAATTATTTCCCAAAGGTCCCTATTATCATTTTGCTGGGATTAGAATTTCAGTGTATGATTTTTGGTGCGGGGAACACAAACATTCAGTCCATAACAATAATGAATGAAGTTCAGCTCACCTAGATCATTCAGATCATTCAGTCTAGTTCAGTGGTTCTCAAATGGTGATGGGGAACTTGGAAGGTGAGAGGGTGAGGGGACTTCTCCACCCTCCCAGGGGACATTTCACAGTATTTAGAGACATTTTGCATTGTCATGACTGAAAGTGGTGATGCTAGTAGGTAGAGACCACAGGTGATACTAAACATCCTTTGACATATAGGATAGCCTTCTGCCAGAAAGAATTATCAAGTTCAAAATGTCAATAATACCAAAGTCAAGAAACTTTGGTCTAGTTTATTTCAAAACAAGATTATCTAGAATTCATTTAAAATTGTTCACCAAAAAGCTACTTACCTGCCTAATAGATTGCCTTGAGATAAGAGTCCAAGAGAAAAATAAAAATGAAAAGCACAGTGGTTGTGCTTTTTGCATGAGTCTTAGCCAACTCTCATGGCCTCTCATCTACTTGAAACCTTTTTAAATTACAGTAGATCACTGCTGAGCACCACCGCTAGCCCGGCAACCACATTTTGGGGAGAAAACCACAAGGTGGACTAATAGCCTTGATCCCCACTAGGTTCATATTCTGGGCTTGAGTAAAGTGAATAATGGAATGGGGAGGTTTAGAATGTCTTTCCTGTGATGAGTAGAGAATTCCTACAAGGAAAGAAGAGGAATGGTGTCATGACTTTCTGGAATTCAGAGCCAGAAAGAACCAAGATCTTATCTGCTCTAAGAAGGTACTGGGTAGTATAGCAGCTATGAACTTGGACCCTTTAAGTGAACAGCCCTGA